>JAXFYO010015130.1:0-18008 GCA_034768055.1 Saccharina latissima
GCGCAGACCGCTGCTCCCGCCGCCGCTGCCGTCTTGAGAGGGAGTGATCGTCACCGTATCCTTCTTCTTTCTCCCCCTGTCGACGCAGGGAATCAAGTCGTTGTGTCGGCGACAACATCGTGGAGGGCGGGGTGGTTGGTGGCGGTGCTTGTTGCGAGAGTAGCCCGCCGCCGCGATTGTCGCTGTCACGANNTGTCGAGATTGCGATCGCGACTGCGGCCACGGTCCAGATCGCGGTCCTCCGCATAGCGACGAAACGCTCGAGAAACCGCGTCCTCCTCGGCGTCACTTTGATTATTCTTCCCGCCGCTAGCCGCCGCTTCTGTCGTTCCGCCACCACCGCCGGGTGATTGTTTTTCTCGCCCGCGACGTCGCGCGGACGGCGCTTCCTCCGCATTCCTACCACCGCCGCCACCACCCCAGTCGTTGCCACTTCTTCTTCCCGGTTTAAGACCAGCCGAAGGTGGTATTACCGCCGTCGCTTGTGGTGAACGCTTCAATATCCCACCTGCAAAAGGCGGCGGTGGCGAAGAAGAAGAAACGGGCGGGCGTCGCTTGGTGGTGCTCGTCCTCCGTTGAGCCCACGCGCGGCGCTCCTCAATGGCTTCGCGCTCCCGGTGCAGTCTTGCCGCCGTCGACTGCTGTAGGTGTGATTTTTCTTCGGTGTCGGAAAAGGACCGTGCGTGAGGCTGCCGGTGTATTGTGGGGCCGCCGAGAGCCCGCCCGGGCATGCCGTCAAAGTACCCCGTCGGGCTGGGTACACGCCCCACCGACGGTGGGTCAGTGCCTGCTTCCGAGCCGGAGTTCCGATCACCGGTGAGCACTGCGGCTGTGTTTGGCATTCTTGTGCCGGCGCCGCCGGAATATGCCGTCTCTACCCCCACCGCCGCCGGTTTGAGATGCACGATCACCCTGACGAACTCCTGATCGGNNACGGTGGGGGGGGGGGGGGGGACGCACTCTTTTGGAAAAGAGAAAATCTAAATTGATGCCACAACTGCGAAGGGGGAGAGCACAACCACCCTTGACAGTGTACGTATGGTTTTGACAATTTCGGTTCATGTGTTTTTCCTGTTTTGATATGTCCCTCCACATGGCCTTGTCAGCCTGACGTCTACCGTGTGTCACACTTGAACAGCCGGAAGTCAACGACTGCAACAGAAACACCTTGGTATATATCATAGCGCTGCATGGCATGCCCAATTAACCTACCGTATTGATTGCCGGCGACAAACATCGTCGACTGTTTTTAAGTATTGACCATTGTCTACAGAGCTCTACTCTGTTTGTCGTCGAACCTGGAACGAAACCCGGCCACCGAAAAGCTCGTCGATGACTCGGCCACGAACATCGAAATACTTCTTCATCACACCGCTGTCAGCAATTTCAGGCCGGAGGCCTTTAAGAGCGAGGATGGTGTCGGCTCTGCCTAGGCTCTTCTCAGAAGCGAGCCCTGACAGCGTGGGAGAAGGAACAGCAGAGCGCAATAGGTGGCTGTCAGGTACAGAAAAGCTAAGAGCATGCCAAAGGAGTAGGGCATGGTTGAGCTCTACCTTTGACCAACACCATGAATGCAGTGCAAGGTGAGGGAAACCTCCAGCATGTGCCCCGTACGAGCTGACACAAATTTCGTCGCTGTAGTTTGGCAACTTGTAGGTATCAACACAACACGCAACATATCCCCGATGCAGCGAGAGGGAGTCGGTTCACCCATCGCACCCTCGGTTTTGCTGCCGATGGCTCAAACACTCAGCCCCTGGTAAAACACATTTCATCACACACGTTTTTGACTCTACTGTATCTCCTCGGACTCGCACGTATTCATTATGAAGGTTGTCCACTCTACAGAGTTTAGTAGGCTGACAAGAAATCGTTGAGACCCTCGGCTCTCGGAAGCCTCATACAAAACAAACCTCAACAAATCATCGCGTACGGTGCAGTACATGCCCCCATGAACCGCGCTACGGTAGGTATTGGGAAAGGGCTTCCTGCCCAACCTTTGTAGCTGAGGAGCTATCCCAACATATTTTGATCCGACGTGAAATTTACTACAGGTAAGTCATTCGCTACAAGTAGATCCTCCGCAGCCCACGGGGTTGTGTATCCGGCCTACTGTACAGCAGCTTGCCGTTTCTATCACAGTCAGCTAATTGGGTAAAAGGTATCAAAGTAGGGTGCTATTTCTACCTTTGCACGCGTCTCATCCATGCGTATCGTATAGCAAGCGCAGAGCTTACTTTACGTACCTCCATCGTCCGATTTCGTGTCTTGCTCTTCTTGCTCTGTTGCTTGTTCGTCGAAAACTCGCCTGGCGCCTTCGCTCTTCCTACGCGAAACCGCCACCCACCTTCCACCAGGCCCTTCGACCCATACCTCTACGCTCTCTCGACCGTGTGCCGGCGATTCCGTCAGTAGCCCCGCCGCGTCGGCGTACCGTGAAACGAATTCAGAGAACGACATTTCTTCCGGTGGCGCCGCTTCTACCCCCCATCCGGCGATTTCCTTGCAGAAATCTGCCGCAGTCTCCAGAGGAAGCCGGAGCTCCTGCATTGCGCGCAAAACACCCCCGTTCAAATCGACAACACCCATCGTTGATGCTTCAGGGATAGTAGTAACCTTCGCCGGGCCCGAAGTCTTGACCCCGCGTTTGCCGCTTCCGGCAAGCGGTATGGCCGGCCTCGCCTGACGCCCTGTATGGCCTGGATCGTCGTTTTTAGGCCCCATCTCAGGAGGTCGTTGAGCTCCCGGGACCCACCTTTGAAACGCTTCCCGCACCTCTATCACCCCTGCTCCCATGCGATCGAGTGCAGTTGCAACGCGTGCGCGCTGCTGCTCGCGGGAAGAAGATGGCGGCAGGAGTGAACGGCCCGCGCCTTGTTCTCCTGACCCGTGTGGATTCAAAGCCATCGCAGCAGCAGCTGCTCGAGATAGCGTCCGCGAAGACGTCGGTCCAAGATCGTCTTTGCTGGTCATGTTGGGGGCACCGCTGTGTAGGAGACCACCGCTGCCATAGTCCCTGTCCGACCCCGCGACCGCGGCAGCTCCCAGCGGTCGGTGCCCCAGCCAAGAGAACTTAGCGTCGCCTGCCGACGGCAAAGGGCTAGCCTCGTAGCTTGACCTTTTGGCTGACTCAGCGGCTGCGAGTGAAGAATCGACATTATCGGTATTGTTTGGGCGCAAGAAGTCGTCACGGGAGCCTTTCCCCCCGTCGGAAGACGGAAACTTTGATGGGTTTGTTTCTCCCAGCGGCAGGAACGGGCCGTTCGGGACGATTTCTTCTCCGTTCCATGCCAGCTTGCACCTCCCTTCGACCTAAACGCGGTTTAGAGCAGCGGACGTAGACAGGCCAATGGACAGTGATTAATTGATACCCCAACCCATGACGAAAACGGAAATCGATGTAAACAAGAACATTCTTCGTACCTCTAAAAGCGCCCTTAAGGGGTTGTCTTTGACGTAGGCGTTTTTTATTGTGCACGTGTTTGTTTGGGGCCAAGTGTGTCATGCATCGAGGGACAGTCGGTAGCAACAGGTTTTTAAGAGCCAACCATCGTCGTCCTACTCGTTTTCCCACTGTATCTCACCCCGGTGTTTTGTTTCTTGCGCTTTGTTTCGTGAGGGCGCAGCCTGGGTATGTCAACAAAAGGCTTTGAACTATTCCGGGTACGCCACGACTCTGATCGTTTTTTAAGAAAACCAAGACCACTCAATCTTATCAAGCGTAGGAACATTGGCCCTCACATCCTCTACCCCCCTGCTACCCGCACGTATCTACCACGCTGTCCCGAGTATCATTTACGCACTAACACAATTTTAATTTTCACCGCGGTTAGCTCTGGGCCCAACGGCGAGTAGAATACTACAGCAACGCTGTCAACGGAGTACATGGCTCCGCCCTTGGGGACAGCGGTGCTACAAAGGTCCATCACAATGATAAAAATAGCAATCAGTGCGTTAGCAACAAGGGCCAACCGATGCATAACTTACACTTCATCAGCGTACCGGAATTTTCTGAACGAGGAGTGCTACGAGTATGGGTAGCGCGTTTCGACCATCAAACATTATCTGACTTGAAGGGGCTCCTAAACTGAGAAACTACCCAATAGTGCCGTTGACTGAAGTGGCTCCTAAACAGAGACACTACCCTATAGGGCCGTTGACTGAAGGGGCGCCTAACCTGAGAGACTACCCAATAACGCCGTTGGCTAAAGGGGTGCTTAACCTGAGAAACTACCCAATATTGCCGTTGGCTGAAGGGGCGCCAAAAACTCAGAAACTACCCAATAGTACCGTTTGTGTGTGTTTACAGTACTATGCGTTGTGTACCTTGGCCATGTGCGTATTTGCCGGGTTACAGTAAAGCATACGATATTTCTGAAAATTATATTGTATGGTTGAGGGATTGAGCTCCTCAGAAGATGTACGTGCACCCCTATCATACCTACCACTTTGATTTTTTGTACATCCCATTTATTATNNGGTTCTTGCATTGCATTTTTATCGCGAGAAGGTTTCAGCACTTTCTTTCCTCGTCGACTTGCGTCGGAGTCCCTAAATATAAGGACCATTTTGATTAATTATTAATATAAAATTTCCCTTATATTTAGGGACAGAGTGGCATGCGTCGATTGTTTCATCTCACCTCCAAGGAGAGGAGTCCTGGGACACGCAGAACACCGCCAAGGCAGCGCGTGTGCAGACGATCCGCCAGAACCGTGGGTAACGACAGCTTGAGGACACATTCGTCCTCGGCCGGCGGTGCGGTGGCTGTGGTAGGAGATGGACGAAGAGCAGCAGATACCCCGCCGACTTCGATCAAACGTATGCTATGCTCCTTGGCTCCCAGTTCTGTGGCGATGAGCGCAATCAGCCCACGGACTGAAAGTCTCGACAGGCTTCCTTCGATCGTAAGCACGACTCCTTCTTCCCTCGTGGTAGTCGGCGGTGTGGAGCCTTCAGCGTCTTGGTCAGGAGAAAAGGCACGGACGGCAACGTTAGGTGTGCGAGGGGGCGGTAGCACAGCCGAAGACACACTCGCACCCGCTTGCCTGCCCGTCTCGATGCTTGCTTGATTTTCAAACTTTATAGCAGCGTCCAACCCATGGGTGGTCGGCCTTGGTCGTGGTGCTGCATCGCTCCTCCTCCTGTCACCGGGCAGCAGCTTGTCGTGTTCCGAGGCGGTATCCTCCGAGGACGTTGCAGCGGCCGGTTTAGTAACGGCCCGGGCAGATGGTGCTTCGTCCACGCTTAACGCGGGTGTCGCCCCACTCTCAGCATGGTGCCGAATCCACCGGGACCACTGACGACGGGTCTTGCTGGCTGTGTGATCCCTCCGAACGCTGACAATGGCCCGTTGTGGAACGCCCGCGCGCATCAGAGTGTTGTCGACAGGAATGCTGTCCAGACGCGCCAGGCACCGCAGGCACGCGCTGACTCCAGCCCGTATGGACCTATGCCGGTACCGTCGTAGACGGGTAGACTCAGCAGAGGAAACCTGGTGTCGCACGGTTTGCCTTGCCATCTCCCGAGCGACCGAAGGGCAGTGGTGACGCCTCGCGACTACTCGCTCCAACAGAGCTATGCCTTCGTTTCGGACGAGAGGCGTGCCATTGTAACGCATGAAGCTCGCCGGGAGTCGCATGCTGACGATGTCAGTCGTGGCGCAATCGGGCAATAGGTTGGACACGATGAGCTCCACCAAGCCGGAGATGATCACCTGCTCGTGCAGCTTGTGGTGCGCCCGCCACAAGATGCGATCCAGCAGCTTCATTCTTGCCCGCCTTCCTCCTGGATACGTTGGGAGTAAGTGCACTTCTTCCACGCCAAGCCTACGGCTCTCCCGCACAAGCCTGGTCGATGTCTCGATCGCTAGTCCAAGGCGCAAACCCAACCCCGAGTTCTCCATAGATTCGACGATTTCCCGATCCCCGTAGGTCAGCGCATCGGCCAACACGTCGGCCGCTCCCACCGTCAGCGACGGGATGGGATGTGCGCGGTAAAGATCGAGGGCCGCCGGACCTTTTTCTGATAAGAGGAGAACCGTTGTTTCCAATCCAGTGCGCGCCGCCACGATATCGAACGCTGTGGAGATATCACCGTTCTCGTCTGCCGATCGGTCACTGAGAGAGTTGGGTTCAGCGCTACCTTCAGCGCACAATGAACGGCCAGCAGCTCGAGATATTTCGACGGCAAGGCCGGGGTGGATTTGGCACTGGGCAAGCCGACGCGCCGGTGAACATAGAACGAAGTGAATCAGACCCAGGCATTCCCTCACTAGAGACACCCGAGCGTCGGTCGAAGGGTGGTCAGGCTCATCCCGCGTCAGTTGCACCAGCGCCCGCTGCATCCACCCCCAGACCAACGACATCGTGACACCCACGTCTTCCGTAATATCGTCTCCATATCCTAGGACTGCGCGGTCGTCTATTCGGACCGCCGTCGCCAGAATCGACCGAACACGTTGCACTAGGCATTTGATCTCGTTCATAGTGCCCCCTCTCAGTAGCTCCACCGCCCTGGAGGCCACACCCTTTGGAGTTAGTGCCGCCGAGGACACGTAGTCGGAGATGTTTAAGCCTGCGTGTTGCCCAGCCTGAGCCCGCAACATAGAGTGAGTCTCGCTCGAACCGTTTTCCGCCAGGGTTTGGAGAACTTCCAGGACACCATCCTTCCACGCCTTGAACTCAGGTGCTCTAGGTGTCGCATTATGGGCGTTCCTGCGGCCCACTTCCTTTGACGATGCGTTCCACCCATCCAATCCGGGGCCACCATGGGTAATTGCCCCCTTTAGAGCGGACACGACTCGCGCTCCCCGCCAACTGTGCGTCGCAAGGTCCCCCGCCGCAGCCATGTACCGCAGACATTGCAGAGCCGCCCCTCTTATGCCATCTTCCGCCTCTCGAGCTGAGCGGCTGGGGTTGGCGGACCCCACAGCAGGAGTGCCGCGACCGCGGACAATTGCCACCAGTGCCGACACCCACACCGTCGTGCAGAATCCAAGGGCGAGGAGTGCTCTCGGGTCCATACCCTCCTCTTCGCGAGCGGAGAGGGAAATCCACCGAAGGCGTGCGTGCCCGCCTCTGATAGCCGATAGCGCGCAGCACACGGTATCGCTTTGGACGTCAGGATTCGAGTCATGGAGGCAAGGCGCCAGCTTCTCCGCCAGTCGAAAGTCCACCATCATCTGCGCCCGCTGCACAGTTGTGGCGTCCTCGTCTAGCTCCCGCCCGCCGCCCATCCAACAAGCTGGCTCCGCCTTGTCGAGGCCTCCGCTGCCCACGTCGCAGCACATCCGCACTACCGTAAGGCAGTACGCCGTAGCCTGTCGGCGGGCCCGGTTAGCAGCGCCTGCGAAACCCCCACCCTTGTTGCCGCGAGGAATTCGGTGAACCCCATAAAGAACCCTTCCCAGCGCCAACAGCTCAGCAAAATATACAGGTGCACGTAAAAACATAGGAGGGCGGCGCGAGCGGACGAGCCCCGTCCTCCCATCGCGAACAGATGACGATGCTATTCCTTCAATTGGAATTATCGGAGCGTCGTCGTCCTCTTCGCCCTCAGACGAGCTTATCCAGCCTTCGTTGTTGCCACGGGGGGGAATCTGCATCCCTCCGCGTTTGTGGCCTCCGCCACGGCCACAGTCATAATCGCGATACGCGCCGCCATCTTCCCACAGTCCCTCCGGATCACAGTCGCCGTCTCCGTTGCTGTACGTTCCCGCTCCAATGCAATGAGACGCCAGCCCACACCGACGAATATGGCGCTGAATCGCGGGATATGATGCGCCCCCCTCGCCCGTCTCCCCTACCGCCTCAACCAGGAGACCTTCGAAGATTTGCGAAATCGCCGGCCGCCAGTGAGGCACCCCTTCTTGGGTCCGCCCCCCCGATGTTGATGAAGTTTCAGCAATGGACGGCCTTCCTGCCGGCGACCTGCCTATCCGACCGTACTGCACGGGGGGGAAACCGGGGTGAAAGAGGGTCATAAGAATCGACGTGATGTCAGGGGGCGAAATTTTGTGTGACCTTTAACTTTTCAGTAAAAGCTTCAACGCATCGGACATATAATCGATTACTACCTCATGATACAGATGTTTCGGGGCAGATGGGATTCATCATATGTATGTGTAATCTAGCTCATGTTGCTGCGGGGGAGCCATATCATTTGCATGATCTACAGCAGGATATTTTTTCATGGGTTGAATATACTGTAGTATACAGATCCTGCACAGCACATCGTAACGGCAGGCTAGGCCCTATATTCTCTAGATTATCTAGATCATGATCTGTCTGACGTGTGAAAGCTTTACAAAACATGCCGTTGTGGAGTAGACACACGCTCTCCTTTTTATGTTTACGATATCCGATACCATAGACCCCTTCTATTGAGCATTAACGCTAACGTACTGTAGAGAACCTTTGCTCGTTACATCTTGGGGGCAACCTATCAGTGTTGACATGGACAACCTCAGGGGTTTGCGTCAGCGTGGATACCGGTACGTACTCTGACAGCAAGGAGCCCCTCCTCTGCAACGAAGAGCGTAACCAGACAGCGCAAGACGACATCCGCGTACGGTTCCACGGCACTGTCCGCTTCCCTCAGGTCCAGGAGAAGTTCCTCTAGTACCCTGGCGAGAGCCAGGAGCACCCGGGCTCCGACCGTCTTGTGGGGGTCGCCCTCAACGAAGCCAACGCCGGGAACCCCGCGTCCTATGGCCTCCGACTGACAGTATGAACGGCCCCACGAGGGCGTGGCAGGACGGTTCACAGCGTATCCAATGTTTCAAAGGGGAGGGGAGGTACAGAAGAGTAGGGGTGCATTGTGAAACATGAAACTCGATGGATCGGGGAATAAGGCCAACCACTGTCCCCTCCACGATGTTATTGGTTTGAGAGTGAGTGGCAGGGACGAAGATGCCAAATATTTTGCGCGTTGGACACCGGCTGCACAACACGATTCGGACACAACCCTACCCAGTCTCCGAGTCCCGCCCCAGACATCGCTTTGATGATTGCCACGATAGGCGGGGTGTTTTTTACTGTTTTTTACTGATGGGCTCTCCAACTGGGGAACTACCCAATAAGGCATGCCTTATCGTGTGAATATCAATTGTCAATTGTGCTTGACAATTANNGTATTCTCAAAGGAAGGTTTTGGGGTAAGATACGAGAGAGTTTCCTTAACCGGTTTTAGTCCGGCAACAATGTACCCCACTTCCAAGTAGCTTGTCCCAAAACAAACCGGGTGGATTATAAAGGTGTCAAAACGAGGCAGCCTCTGAAAGGTTGATTGCACCCCTATCACCATATCTTGCGTCTCAGTTTGAAAACACGTACCTCTTCTCGATCTTGGAATCGGAGAGCAAGGGCCGACGCCCGCACCAAAATTCCGCTTTCGAAAACTTCGTCGATAAGTTTGGTGTGGCCTCGTGCCACCCTCCGTGCCTGCAGGGGGTCATCGACGAACATATGGGCCGGTTGCCGGTGCACAAGACGCTCCAGTTCTTTCAGAGACTTGGCAAGCTCCGCCGCGCCGATTGTCTGTACTGGGTCGCTGCATCGGCCGTCATTTCCCGTTGCCAAGCAAGGACGATTTGATGTGCCCATGGTCCTGTCCTTCCTAAGAGCGCCAGCATCAATAGCCATATCGCTCAGACCAGCGTTTTCGCAAGCGTGAATAGGGCGCTCAACGCGCTCACGTAACGCCCATACCGCTGAACACTCGCTCCCAGATCCGCTCATGTAAGCAGATGCAGCGGAAAGATCGCCATCGTTCTGCGATTCGTTACCGCTCATACAATCCTCGCTAAGCAGAAACGGCAGATGTCGAAGGTCGCCAGGGCGCGGCCTACGGTTCGGGTCTGGTTCCAAGCATGCTCTCAGGAGCTCCTCGAAGAAAGTCGGGATGGGAAGAGGTAACGATTGACTCGTACGAACGGTTTGGATTTCAGGTAGAGGAGTCAGGCTGTCGAGAAGAACATGCAAGAGTGAGGGGTAAAATACATCGCCCGTTCGATGGGCGTGGCCCTGTGTGTATCCGTTGTTCTCTCGGCGCGCCAAGGCTCCATCCTGAAGGCAAGTGGCGATCAGCTCAGTTTCTCTCGTTGAGAACGACAGCTGGAGCTCATCCCTCACCACCCCTAGCGTGACGCGAATAGGCAGCCATCCTGATTCCGTGTGATCTGCTGCTAACAGGCGCGCCTTTATTCTGTCGACAGCCCCCACCCCTGCCGTCATTTGCGTAGACATGGCAGTACCACCGTGGTCACCAGCAAGCGCCAACCTCCTCCCCCCTCCGTCGTCGCCACCCCGCGACGACTCTTTCCCATTCGCCGGCCGTGACACCAACGACGCAACCGCCGCTACTGAGGCACCAAGATGGCGTTTGACTTTCTCCTGAAACATCTGCCATGTTACCACGTCCACAACTCCGCTTTCCTCCATTTGCAGTTGCCGCCGGACCCAAGCCCGCCGGAAGCCTTCGACAGCCTTTGACCCATTTTCGGTAAGATAACTGGAGGATGGAACCGGTTCTCGTTCGGCGGTGGGTGCCTGGAGAGAACTCCTCACCCCAGTGGCAGCATCAAGCGGCGTGCGCCCCGGCGCTTCCGTCAAAAGAGGAAAGGTATGGAGCCTCTCACCAGTATTCCCTCGTGCAACGCCGCCTTCAATGGCTGACAAAAAGTCGTACTCGATGGCGCGTGCCACGTCGCCAAGGTCGGGGGGCGGGGCGTCTTTAGCGACGGCTATCTCTGTAAGCGTTGCTACAGCTGGGCCAAGAGAGGCGCCGAACGCTGGGGGCGATACCCCGAAGGCAAGCTCAAAGAGCAGCACACCGAACGTCCACGTATCCCAGGCGGTCGTTGCGCCAAATGCGCACGGCCTCTCATCGTCTGCCAAAACAAGTGTACCATCGCAGTTGGCGTCCCAGTTGTCAATCGCGGCTCCGTCACGGACGTCACGAGACGATTCCGACACGCCTCTTCTTATCGCAAGAGCCTCCGGCGGAGTCAAGGGCTTTGATGGGCCGTGGATATTGTCGTCAAGACACGTAGCTTCGGGGGATATCTCCCCTTCCGGGGTTACAGGGGCCAAGGTAGAGAAGGACACAATCTTGACTTTCGACCCATCCGGAGACACGAAAACTGTGGACGCCCGGAGATCTCGCAAGACGAGCGACCTAGACGCTAGGCATTCCAGAGCCGTAGCCAATTGCCTGCCCCATAAACGCAGCACACGCAACCCGCTGTCATCTCCAACAGCGATAGCCGAAGGGGATGCTAGCGGTCCGTGCTGCAGGATGACGTCTCGAAGCGACCTCCATCCTTCTAGACGCTCGCAAACGATGCGTAAGGGAGTAGTCCCCCCAGCCGCGCAGTCTCCGCTTCCACCTTGAGTACCGTCGCCTCCATCCACGATAACGTTTGCCTCGGGATGAAACTTCATTAACCCGGGTTGCTCGCGCAGGTCCGGCACCGACAGGAGCAAAACCGTGAAGGCCATATTCTCACCAAATGCCCTTCCACGGCCCGCCTTTGTGTTTGAGAGCTGCCTACCTGGCTCTGGCGACACCTCTAGCACCGCAACGGCTTCCCTGGAGTCCTTGCTATCACGGGCACCGGTCTTCAGACCGTTGACCGTACGGTCGTAGTACCCCCATCCGTCAAATGCTCGAATGACTCTCCCCGACCGGTCCGGCAATGGCGCACATAAGTGCACCAGAGCTGTGAGAACTTCACCACGGTGATCGGACCCATTGCGGTTGCCCAGGGCAGCCTGCCGCCGCGCTGGGTTACCCGCCAATGCCTTGGCCTCTGCCATGAGTTCATCCGCGGTTACCTCAGGCTGTGGACTAGCAATTTCTGGCGCCCCTGCGGTTCGCGCTTCGGCCAGAAGGTCTTGACCCCGTCGGCCTAGCCGCAGTCGAATTGTCGCGAGGGCGTTGCCTGTCGCCTCGAGTTTCTCGTGCCAACCGCGGCAACGCCTGGCCGCAGCATAGCCCTGTAGCGGAGACCGAAAGAAAGGTCGCTGTGCTGCTTTTAATTTCTTAAACGTTTCGTCTCCGAAAGTGTTTTCCAGTGCGACAAACGCGCGGTCAACTCTTCTCAGTGGGTCGAGCTCTGCCGCGAGGGCGGCTATTTCCCCCGACCCTAACAGCACCGACGGCGCTTCATCCCGTGAAAGCGCTGGGCTGTCAACCAAGGACTCGTCGCGCTCGGGTTGGTCGCGCTCGTCCACGGGGCTCACCCGCACGTCATGTGGCCTGCTTCCCGCCAACTCAGTTGCCGAATGCCCCTCGGTGCCATGCTCTACACGTAGTAACGTTGGACCACTCGGAGGCGGGATGTGCTCGCTCGCCGCCGCGCCCTCCTCGGCCTTCCTTGCGAAAGCCTCAAGCACCCCGCGACAGCTGCTGGGGGCTGCCTGCCCTAGCCTGACGAGGAGGGTGTATGCTTCTTCTGTTGTTGCCCGGTCGGGGTCGATGGAAGCGTCGAGGGCCGCCTGCAAGCCGTTCCACTGAATCCTCCATCCGACGCTACTTCCTTCACGCCGAGCCCCCGTAAGCGTCTCCTGTACGGCGAATGGAAAAAATAGCAGATAAGTTATCGCAACGCACTTAGCTTGCAAAGATGAGTTTCGACGATTTTCTCTCGGTCTCACGATTGAGGTGTGTTTGGTTGTTTTTGTAAATAATAAGTTGTCTGGTTTTCAGCAGATATACGACAGCATTGGATGTTACAGGCGAGATTGGTGCAAAACAAAACTCTCGATCACAGGGGAGAGGGGGGGGGGGGGNNATTTGACCATTGATCACGCATCCTGAGGGGGGGGGAGATACATTTTCAGCTAATATCCCGCCGCGCGGTATAGCACACCCCGGCTGAGGATCGCGTCAGGCAAAGCGTGGGGATGATCCTGGCGATTGTATAGTAGGGTCAACCTTTTTTCAGACCGGGTACTGCCAATACAGGTGAAAGCTGCAAAAAGTGTTTCGGAGTGAATTGTTCGGAAGGCCCACGGTAGGCGAGGCGGCCAAACTAGCGGAGGGGAAACTGTCGTACCTCGGACGATGCTTGGGTCTCTACACCGCCACTACTCTCGCTTTCGGCAAAATGTGCGAGACAACATGCCTTTTCCAAGCCACGAAACGTAACACATTTCGACGTACCTGGTATTAGCTGAGGAGAGGTTCCACATAAAAAATTACCTGGCGTGCCCTTCACTAGATGTCAGCGCCAATACCATTTGGTGGAGCAAAAACATGCTCCCTGCTGCCCAACGCTATAATGTGTGTTATAGGCTCTAGCCGCCGCAATCAACCGTACAGTACTTCGGCCGGGGTGTGAATTACACCTGCCCCTATTCACTCTTCTAGCGTTGTGAAAGGCAAGGAGCTGAGCCCGCGATCGATGCCTTTTAATCCCCTCCATACGCTACGTTCAGACTCTCGTATCCCTTGACCTTTCAGAAGATACCTTGAGGCGCCGTTCCGTGCGACGCCATCTTCCCCCAGTAATACAGCGGATAAGCTACACAATGGTTGTCATCCGTGCTGCGGCAGGTATTTTTGGGGTAGCACTTTTTAGCCGAACTATTTATGAATAAGTATTATTAATAGTACACTTGTGAACTGGACAATTACCCGGTAATTACTCGGTGATTACCCCCCGGCAATTACCCGGTAATTAAAATCAGGTAATTAACCGGTAATTACCCATTGTCGCTGGAATGTCATTTGTGCCTGGAACGATTTTTCGATATACTGTTTACATAAATATACCTATAATAGGTGATGGCATTGTTAATCGGGTTGTACTTTTCACTTTTCCTCAAGGTATAAAACTCTTNNGTATGTACGGCCATCGTAGCGTGCACCACGTGCTGCCAAACGTTATGGTCGATAGCGTGCGCTATGAGCGCGAAATAGAGGACACAGCCTTACCTGAAAAGCTGTCGTCACGATGGACCGAAGGAAGTGGCGTGCGATTGGGTCTGTCTCTGAATGCGCCGCTCTTCTTAAGCTTTGCCAGAGTAGAGCAACCTTTTGCCTTGCGCCGCCTCGTCCACCTCCGATGTGTTGCTCCTCCGCACTGCGCAGAGACCGCAACACCTACATCGGGAAGGGGATAATAGGACGGGTCAGACACAGTGGTGGCGTCTTGTGCCCCGGGGCGCTGCTCACGGGGCATCCCCCAATTGTGGCGGAACAGCTCCACGAGCCCCAGTCAGAATGTTTCTTGTAGCTCAAATGGTAGACACCACTGCGGGGAGAGAGGGCATCGATGAACGGGTTATAACTAAAAGAAGGGGCTGAACAAATAAAACAAAACACCAAAGTAAATAAAAAAGGGAAAGACAGTAGTGAGTGCACTCCATGTTTATGTGTATGCATACACACAAAGAAAGGCAGGGGGGGAAACAGACGATACGTTAAGGGATGGGGGTGAGGGATCGTTGATCAGCATAAACGAGGGTGCTTGAAAACCCATGAAATATTATCAGCTCGGTATCATAGCCGTCACAAGGTAGCGGAGCTTTGGTAGCTGGCATCCAAAACGCAGTGCGTCGCAGAAAGCGTCAGTCCCACCAGGACATTGGTGAGCAAACAAAAACAGAATTTCCCCTGTGACTACGCGTTGGAAACCTCAAATCGACGTACAGCAATGACCTTTGAGAATACAAGTGAATCTTGTCAAATATGTGGTTCCAACATTTTCCCTAAAAATCGGCTCCAGCTCATTGGATGGCGATATTACTAGAGGAAAACGAGCGGCCTCTTAAAAAGGGTCCGCTGCATTTGTTTCAACTTGTGTCCTCGCATTGGACGCAGCGCAACAACCATGCTACGAGTCCATCCATTCAAAACACCTGTACCGCCTCCGTATTTTTTACTTCGTACTAGAGTACCCCGTCCAACCTTTGCCGCCTGCAGGTAAGCGCCGCCACGACGATGTGCAGATGCGAAGGGGAAACGTGACGGTAGGCGCAGAGCGGCCGCCACCGCTTGCCGCAGCGCCACGATTCCGGCCGTGTCGGCAGCCTCCTCGCCGCAGGCCCGGTCAAGGGAGCACAAGCGAAGTCCCGAAGCGACCCGAACCATGAAGCGGGCTTCTGCATTGGCACGGCTTCTAGCGACGAACGCACGCTTGGAGCAAAGAGCTCGTAAGTGCTGGGGGGAGGATACGGGGCGCGGGGGGGCGGGTAGTAGACAGAGTGAATTTAGGGCGATTAGGGGATGCGGGAAGATAAACGAAGGGGTGTCAGAAGCACCCTTCTTTGTTGCTATCCCCTTCTGCTTGACAGTACGTGTGCCCTGCGGAACAACTGGTTCTACGACGTAACTTATGCGTGCAATGAAGGATGGAATTATTATAGAAATTCGTCCCCGTGGCGTCGTAGAGTTGGGGCTAGGGGAGCGAACAATGCTACCATGTCATGGATCGGGTATATGCAACGTCCCAGGGGTCACACGCGCCGCTCAATGGTATCATCTCCAACATATATATATAACTACTGTAACTGTAATATAAATTCGTTTGGCCTAGTCGGTGTTACTTGCCCGGTTACTTGCGCGGTGGCTATTGTTTTTTTTCAGCTTTCAAGGTTTTCTATGTTCTTCGTTTTTGTCCGGTGGCTACGTGCAACGCCTGCTGTATTCTCCCTTCTCAGCCTNNGTCAACCACAATCACGAAGGGGAACCTTGTACACACAAAGAATTCACAATAATAGCTCAAGTCAATAATTAATCAATTTCCCCTACCCAGGCCTTCTTATATATACCTGGAACAGCCTCGTTGCGCACATTCATAAACGAAGCCCTCTAATAATCTAACAATCACTACGAACACTACACACATATACCAGCAGGCATGTATGGATATTGGTAAAGCTGCTACTCATCATCAACAATTACGTTGTTTTAGCAACCCAATGTGTGGCACTTCCCGCTACAGCACGTATACGCTGGAATCATCTTTCACCTGCATTTTCAAGGCCCAAGACGCCAGGAACGCAGCTCTCGCGGCCGCCTGTCGATCCTCGCCCAAGGGTTCATCGAACGACCTCGCCTCAACTCGCAGAGACACCCTACCGACGGCCCACAAACTCACCGCCGCGGTGGGCCCGTCGGAACCAAAACCGACGACGTGACCCCTTCCTGCGACCTCGACGCGGAGAAATTCCGCCGAGCCGGCGACCTCACTACCGCCTACGCCCACGCGAGAACCCTCCCCAGACCCAAACCTGGCGTCGTTTCCACTGCGGCCGTGGTCTCCTGAGGCGATGCTACCTTCGTGGTATGGTTGAAGGTCTTTGACCCCACCGCCCATGATGGAGGCAGGGGAAAACGCCTCTTTGTCAAACAGGGGGATGGTGGCGGTAATGTCCCGGTCGGGGCCGTCCCCTTCCCTGTAAAATACGGCGAAACGCTGTCCCGGGAAGTGCCCGTCTAGAACGCGGCGAGTTTTCGCGATGACACCCGTGTCGTTCATCTGGCGGGGTAGGGGTTCGGGCGGAGAAAGGGCTTGTAAAACAAGCGTGATCTCGAGAGTGCGAGGAGAGATAAGTTGTTTTTGGCGACCTGTGTCTTTGTTTGTACGGCGAAGCGACTGCTCGTAACGACCGTTGCCTGCAGGATTGTGCGGTGGGTTTTTGGCTGGCTGGACATCAAAACGTCGTGAAACAAATGATCACGAAGACCACGAAATGAAACTGCTCGGTGTCAGAGACTTTACGTCGCGCTCTCGGTGTAGTCACACCTATCGTTTACCCCTTGCACTGCCGAAAAACATCTTCCCACACTAATTCCAAACAGTATGACCCAAAACAATGGTTGCAGTTCTTAAGGGGTTAAGTATCCAATCACGTCTGGGCCGAGGAATCAGTTTAAGTTAACATCTGAACACATCTCTCCCAAAACACGCCTTCCGTTCGAACTCATGGCAACAGTAGTGGTACGCGGTTGGTGTGTTGCTAACGGTGTTGTTAAAACATGAAGGACACACGCACATATATATATATTTAACGTGCCCGGAGGTTTCGCACACGTGCTTGTAAAACGTCAGGTCAGCTTAGGAGTAGGTTACTAGAGATCGGGAACCGTTTCGAAAACAATCTGTTGTTTGTTGTTCTAGAAAGAATTAGATGTTTGGCTCCTATCATGTGTGCTTGCTTCAAGAACTGACCTTGTTCATGGCAGCCATTGTTTGATCGATCGCGAAGGAAAAACAAGGTGTGCTTGCAAAACGGCGCGTCAGTTCAGTACTGTTTTTTTTTCGTGTCTGGTCCTCTGCTATACCAGTTTTATTGTCAACTTTGTTTTTATACATGTATGTGTGCCGAGCCAGCTGTTTCTTGTCCTTACCTGTTGAGCCATCGCCGCCACAGACCGCGACCTCACGGACGCAGCGTACGCCACCCGCAGCACCCCCGCCCGAGCACGGAACACCCCTCGTAAGCGAGCCGCGCACTCTTTCCCTTGGGCGCCAAGCGGCCCTGATACTTCGAAAAACGAAGCGTCGTCTAGCAGGACGTAGCGCTCCTCGAACCCCGTGGGAGACGGGAGGGCTAACACTTCGCCCGTGTACGTGAGGTAGAAAAACCCGCCACCGGTTCCTGGGGGAAATTGTCACAATTACGGGGGAAATTGCCACAATTACGGGAGATGTTTCGCGAAGAAGGAAGGTTCGAGGAGAGTGGTGTTCTGCATGATTGTTTTCACCAGCCTGCCAAAGACCGGCGGTGCTTTTTTTGTACATTTTCCAAAGAGGGTGCTAAACTAAATTTGGACTATGGAGGTTCACAATCTAGAGGTTTTTCCAAGTAGGTCCTTGGACTCAAAACCTGTAATCTAGAACTCTCATTGTTCTTACGCGCGCACTCGCAGTGCTTGCTGGTTGACGATGGCATGGTGGCACTTGGCTTCTCGGCCGCATCACAATATGTTTATATACTTCGTATGTATTTATTCATCCCCATGTATTGTCTCCGCTCTTCTTTTCTCTCTCCCTC
>JAXFYO010015548.1:0-12968 GCA_034768055.1 Saccharina latissima
AACAGATAAAACACACATGAAGCTCGACCAACATTTTGTGTGTGGCCCCCGCCCTGAGGTCAGTAGCTCATTTGCTGGGCATGGGGTCCGACAAGGACGCCATCGGAGGCTACACGGCAGTAGCAGCCGTTATCAGCAGACGGAAACAGTTTGCCTACTCAACCACAGCACAACTATAGTGGGGGTGAACCCATTTGACAACCCGAACAACGTTTACAACAATGATTTTGTTTTGTACAACATGTTTGGACGTATTCGAAGCTGCCGGTGTATTGCATTCGAGGCACAGATACGACTTTTGAGAGGAAGGTCGATGCACCTGCTCGGAGTGAGTGGCACGTGCGTGATGCGTTTCGATTCAGGACATGCATTTTAACTTTGCCAGAGCTTGGTGTACAGACCGCCACGTGTTTATTAAACATTGCCACCCGTGCCAACGGGGGACGGGTCCGGTCCATTGTGGCTGCCTTTTCGAGGGTGGGTAATATAACAAGCCCTTCTTAATGCATTTAGGCGTCTTTCGAGTAGATATTGTAATAGGTGTTCGTGGCGGGCACCATTAAGGGCGGCATGTTTTACTGTACGCAAGGTAGGCAGCGTCGAACTCCCAAACAGCAGGCAGATCCCCAGTTATTGTCGTAGTGGTGCACAATAAGTATATCTGGACAAAGGATACACACAATGCGTACGTACACTAGTTCATAACACGCAATGAACGCCATGGATAGTTAGCACGAAAACATGATGTTCGACTACGGGACATTCAAATACCTTCAGAATGGGTAGATATTGTGCCTACACAATTTTGCATTGAGGTGAAACATGACGAAGGCCCGTGAACCGGCTAAGGGCAACACATTTGCCCCGGCCGGGCAACCGTGCGTTTTCACACCACATGCGCACTCTCTCTTACCCCCTTGGCTAGGTTCGTCTCAGACACCGTCGCCATTGAAGTCGCCCACGCCATCACCGACATCATCCCCATCAGCATGGTCGCCTACTCCACCAACAACACCCCCCCCAACGATGTCGCCTACGCCATTACCGACCTCACTCCCCACAACGTCGCCCACACCGACCCCGATCCCGACAGCAACCCCTACCGAGTCACCCACGCCAGCCGCGACCCCGTCTCCGACGTCAGCTCCGACTACACCAGCACCTATATCACCCCCAACCGCGGTTCCCTTGCCACTCCCGAACCCGTCGCCAACGCCAGCTTCGACTGGGTCCTCAACGCCAATGCCCACCCAGTGGCACCGGCGCGTGTGGTCTGTCGTGGCCGCCTCGGTGGTTGGAGTTGTTCTGTTGGGTGTGCTCGTGCTAACGTACGTTCGATTGAAGAAGCACTGCGAGGCTCGGAACACAAGCATTCGAGAGTGTTTGGAGTTCTTGTGCACGAAGGGCTCGTTCTGGAGCACGATGGTGGTGTTGGCCGGGATATTCGTCGCCCTTAATATTCTGAACTTTGCGTCGATGTGGGGAATTGTGCGGGTTTGGGCTGCGTTCGTCTTGTGGTTCGTAGTTCTGGCGTGGTTCGTGGTGTTCAAAACTGGGACACCGGCGCCGGCGACGGTGTCCTTGGACATTTTTCCTTGATGTCGTACCATATATATGCTGCCGTGCAGTCTCGCCACATGTATTGGAAAGTCCGATTTTATACGTCCATGTTTTACTCCTGCATGGACTTCCCTTCTGGTCATGCTTTTGCTAAGGGGGGTAGTACGTCAGAACGTTGTGTAGTTAGATATAGCGATATGCTAATACTGTAGTAGGTGTGATAAACTAGGCATGGAAACGAAACGGTGGCCGCATCCCTTCGCCTAACAGGCACGACCAGCAACTATAGGAGTCAGCGCGGTAAATAAACCACCGCGTCTGGCCCAAACCCAGAAGGGAAGCCGTGAGCTCGTTGAACACAAGGGTGAACATGCCCGTATTTTAACGTCGATGTCATCTTAGTATACGCATTGCTACGACAACTCAGACACCACCCGGGACCAGGAGACCGCCGAGCCGGTCTGTAGCGTGTTCGGGAGAGGGACACTGGTTACACAGGTACGTGCGATAATCTGATCACTTGTCGGGAAGCTGGATTCGGGAATCGATGTATCCGACGAACGTGACATGGCCTGGCAACGAAATGATATATATATATATGAGATACGCCCAACAAAGCGACTGACCTTGTTGTGCCTCACTACCTCCGTCGGCAACCCCTACGATAACCTCCACACTTAACAGTGCCCACATTGCAGTAGGACCTGGTGTGATCGCTGTGGCGGAGGCTGTTGAGAATAAGAAAGTATACATCCGCAGTAAGCTACCAATGATGCCGCTGGTAGTGGTTCGACTGACCGAGCAGGCGCACTTTTGTCGAAGACGTGAAGAGTTTGTGACGCTCCAAAAGAGCCAGTTGAGGGTAGAAAGAGCGTAGGACAACGAACTGTGATATATAGGTGCAGACGGAAACGACAAGACGAGTTAACCTGAGGGGGTGCAAACATTCCAGTTCCTTAGTTTTTGTGGCCTCTTGCTGCAACATCTCACGACGAGTTTGTTTACTCCAACTCGTGTACACCCCAGATCGTTTGAAGAGTTGCCTAAACATCCCATTATGTATACGTCGGTTTGCGTCTTCAAGCACAACGTAAAGTTGCAATGCGACAAATAAAAGCGTCTCAGCCCATTAGATATTCAATGGAGTGTCGGGCCAACGGTGTATCCCCTTTGTGTATACCCTTGTAAACTACAACAAGATGCTAACTGAGAGAACGTGTTTCGCGTTAGGCGCATGCCGCAGAAAGGGGTAGCTCCAATGTTTTCGTAGATTTTCGAGCTCGAGTAGCCTCTCTACGGTAACCCACCCAAAGTCTGGAAGCAAAAACAAACCAACACGAATAGTCACGTGCATGTCTGCCGTACGCATGCAAAGAATACGCTTGTAAACCATGATAAACAATGACATTCCGACAACAGTGGGCAGTCGATCGGTGTCCTTAAGGCGCCCAATCAGCCGGAAATTGTTTGACCAAAACGTTCTGCGACTGCTGCACCTTTATCGTAGCTCGGGTCGTGAAAACCCATGCCACGGTATTTTGCTCGTTTTGGCCCAGTATATTCTGAGCGATTGGGCTCCTCGAGTGCGCAAGTACCGGTTGCTGTCATCCTTTTGTTACTAGGGGTGCGCGGAGCTATGCCAGAGTGGGGCCGGTATAGCGGACAAAACCAAAATGCCGGCATTGATGCGGAGCCCTTGTTGTAGCAGACAAAAAACAAAACAAGGATAGGGCCACAACACCCCCACAGGAACGAAATAAGTCACCCACGTACCAACCGACCGATTCATCAACTCGCTCACCCACACCAACCCACCCATGCACCAGCCGATCCACACACCCACCCTGTACTCCAGCGGTACTACAGTGGTACGTGCAGCAGTAGATATGCAGCAGTACGTACAACAGCACTACTGCGGTTGTATTCTATGTGTTTCTAGTTCGTGTACGCAGCAGAAAACAAAACCGCAAAACACGCCAACCACCCATACCCACGAACCCACTCGCCCACCGACGCACTCAACCACCCACACATTCATCCACGCATGTGCTACAGCAGTACCACAGTATACGGGGCAGCAGATAGATATATGTGTTGATTCAAACCCGCGTGTTGTTGGATTTCCATTGTTTTACCATCCGCTGCGTTCCCGAGGAAACAAGGAAACAACCCCGGGAGGGCGCATTCCCCCGCCCCACGCTGGCCGATCTCGGCGCCGGAGCCCGTTCTTTCGGCGGGGTAGCCGAGGGCTGACGCGTGGGGCGGGCGTGGCACGGGTGCGGTGCCTAGGCACATCGGGTGGCGCACGGTAGAGCCGGTGCAGGGCAGGGCATGCCGAAACCGGCATAGTTGGGAGATCCGTTTGGACACAATCACCATCTTCACTACCGCGCTAAGCTGGGGGCTGTGGATACATACGTAGTTGGCGTTACCGGGCTAAGTAGGGCGAAGACACGAAACACTTGGCGCCCCAAGTCGAAGCCACGGGAGGAGGGAAGGAGGGTTGGGGAGAGGGAGAGGAAGGGCGGATAGATGGAGAGATGATATCGGCAATTTCCTCTTCTCGTTATGAAGTTGGGAGCGGTGGTCGGAGGTTGGCCTCCCCGCGGAGAGCATACTCGCGTCCTCGTAGTGCTAGATGGGGACTGTTGTGCAAAGGCCCTGTAGCTCACGAGTCAACGACGGTTTGCATGTCGTGCTTCGCATGCTGTACTTTAACCAAGTTTACCTTTGATCCGACGATGGCTGTCTGGAACCCGTGCTACCCAACTCGATCTCGCCTCGAGCCAGCAGCAGGGGTAGAAGGGCGGAAGAAGGGAGCAAAAGAGGGAAGGATGGGCCACTAGAAAGGCCGAGGGGGAGAGGGTGAACTATAACGAGAAGGCGCAAGGGGTCTTCTCGGCGTGAGGTTGGTGTCTCCTTGGTCACCGACGCTCTTTCGGTTGGAGCATCGAAATATGCCCGGTTTCTTGTAGACTCCAAACGATAACATCAGTCTGATCGTTGATGTAAGAGGCATTCAGACGGTCACAAATATATAAATTGTACCTTACGTAGCCACAGGCAGCCGTGATGGTTTGCCAGGCGAGGCACACGGGAAACAGCACAATATCACACAGGCGGTGTAACGAGCTGAACTTGGCGAGTGTAGGTAATATGATGAGCAACGGCCGACGTCTCGGCAGCGGCGCCAGCGGGGGTTTGGTCGGGTATCGTTTGTCGAAACAAAACCGCAGGTTCGGGGTTTCTGAGTGCAAGCGGACATACATTTCTCCAAAATCCGACGGGGAGACCTTTAGAAGCTAGGATTCGAGGGAATCACGGGCTAACGTACGACAATAATCTCCTTTGAGTGTCACCTTTTCTTGTTTCCGCCACCCTACTTCCACGTCCGCCCGTCGGTCCCATCGTGCACGCACGAGGCTTGGGTGTTTGCACGCTCGCGAAGCGATTGTACAGTTGGCGGCACGAGCCGCCCCCCCATCTGTACAAAGACCTACACCAGCTTTCGTTAGGGCATGTTGTGAACCTGCATGCAACGGTACAAAAATGTTTCCCGCGTGTGTTTATCATTGAGCAGTAGCGCACACCCGCAACCGCATCCATCGGGAGGGCACAGCTGCGTCTCCCCCATATTTACACTGCCACCCCCCGTCGGCGTTATACCCTACCACCGGGGTTTCGAAATAACGAACACTATTCATCCTAGCAGATCTACTCTTAAACGACGGATAACGTAATTATTCTGTCTCCATGTTCAGCTTCTCGAACGAAGGCATACTTTCCTCCGTACCTTCCTCCGAGTCCTGTGCAAGAGGTCCCCGTTGACAACGACCATACGTGAGACCTCGCCTCTCCGGCGGCTCCCTGTCTGGTATCATAGGGGGTATATTCGGTTCAACGTTCCTAGCAATACGGCCCGACGACTCCGGCATTTCTATGTCGGAAGCAGGAGTGGCTTGGGAGACGCTGAATTCGGGCCTGTCGCCGCCAACGGCTGCGTTTTGTGGTCTGGATGCCGCAGCACTGGCCGTGGCGCTTCCGTAGACTGCCGTCCGCGTGTCGTTAGGGGCCTCCTCTGGGCTGTCGCCGGTGGACGTTTCACGGTCCAACATAGCCGAGACACCTGCTCCTGCTTCAGTCCCAGCCACATCTCGCGGTACCAAAGCACGTCGAGACGGGCTCAGTATTGGTGTTGAAACCAATGAACGGGCAATTGATGGGACGGGGGATTCGCTCAGTGCGACGCTTGTGGGATTGAACTCCACGTTTGGGCCTCGATATGCCCTGCTCAAACCGGCCCGGACCCCCTCCAGCCACACCGTGCGCGACCCGACCGGTACGTGCGCGCCGCCAAAATCGTGGTTATACTGATCCACCGTAGCCGCCATAGGATAAGACTCAACGCGCTCGACCACCGTGCCACGTCTTCGGAAAAACTGCGCGCAGGCGGTATGCGCCTTTTCGGTATCGCTGATGACAACCCTCACGTTTCCTGTGTCCTCTTTGCGTACGAAAATACGAATGTCTGGGGGTGGCGTTCCCCCTGACGCCACTCCGTGGAAGCACACCGCGCGGATAATCTGGTCCCTATCGTAGACGTCCATGCGAGCGCTGGAGCGCAAACAAAACGACCACGCCACACCGATGGAAGTCAGGAGCACGAGCGACACAAAGCACATCAGCGCCTTTGTGTCCATTTGCAAGCCATACTCCAACGTCTCCATGTCTTGTATGTTCGCGTTGCTGTCTCCGCCGGGGCTCTCGCCGAACGGAAACGCTCGAACGGCCTCTTTGTCGTACGAGGAAAATCGGTAACTGTACTGCCGGAGAAGTCCGAAGCATCCACCGCCGGTTGTCTCGCCGTGCACTATGCCGGTCACCACCGCCTCCGCGAGTCGCATGGTGGCCGCGATATGGAACTCATGTTGCAGCTCGGTAGAATTGCTGTCGTTTGTGCTGGCGCTCCAAACAGAGTACATAAAGCTCGGGTAGCTGCTGCTTTCCTCCACGATAAGGAACACCTTTTGGTCATCCAGTCGGTTCATGAATATTGTCGGGGGTGCTACGTGTTGTTTTCCGAGTTGGTTTTGCACATTAGGCGTCAGGCTTGGTCCTTGCTCACAACTGAAAGTGCTTCCCCACTTGTCGACGCCATGGTACACATCCCTGGGATCGGTATCTCCGTCATCCATGCAAGTCAAGCCTTCCACGGTGGTAGATGTTTCGCCGGTGTAGTAGAAGAGGCGGTCGTCTGGTTCGCTATGCCAGTAGGCAACAACAATTCCGCCGTCGATGTGTCTATTTCCTTTCTTCAGGGTATACCTGGACTTCGCGCGCCTTTCAAAAATGCCGGGTAAGTTCCTCCATTCTCCGTCGTACTGAAGGTCCTCACGGGATTTAATCTGCAAACAAACGCGGGTATATCATATTAGCTTGAACGATCAGCGGACAAACAGGTAG
The DNA here is from genome assembly GCA_034768055.1 of Saccharina latissima. Classification (NCBI taxonomy): domain Eukaryota; class Phaeophyceae; order Laminariales; family Laminariaceae; genus Saccharina; species Saccharina latissima. The sequence goes on from JAXFYO010015548.1 coordinate 7,024, forward strand.
AGGGTCGTGGGGGCATGTTCCGCCCGCTATAGCAGCACGCCTCTCGATCGCGTTCACCATAGAAGAGGCCACCCGCGGTTTAATGACGAGGAAAGGGAACACCAGTGGGGCGGAATTTCTGTGTGAACCACACTCTACATATTACATCTTACAGTAGTGTCACCTTACATGTAGTATAACCCATACCTGCATCTTAAACCATGTCGCCAGGGTATCCTCTCCTCAAGGAAGTATAATGTCAACTGTTTCGGAATCGTGAAGCGACGCAAACTACTCTAAGGAGACAGGTCGCTGTACCAAACACGAGATACAAACCCACCTTCCAAGCCTCCGCGCCATCGATACTCGTGACCACTTCCACCGGGGGAGGTCGACTGAGGAGATCAGCGACACCCTCATACGTGGCCAGGCCCATCGACAGCTCCAGACCGCAGACCGCTAGCGAAAACACCACCATCAAGGCTGCTATGATCCGCGCCGCGTCCCACTTTCCGCGCCCTCCGAAAAACTCTGTCATCAGGGGGTAGCGTGTGACCTCCACGTATTTGCGCTTCTCCATCGCCCGCCAGGCACGGTAGGCCCGCACCCTGTGATACGCAGACTCGACCGCGGGGTGCAAGAAGTAGACGAGGAATATGAAGGAGGCGGCAATTACTAGCCTACCGTCTACTTCTCCGGTTTCCAATACCCAATGTTCCCCACTCAAAAAGTCGGACATTAACCAAACTCGTTGCGAAGTGTGATGCCGTTTGCCGTAGAGAGAAGTTGGTGTTCTTCACGATTTCCAGGAGAAAGCACGCTGCTGGAAGGAGAGTCCGGTGTCTGCCGTTTTTCATGGGGCGCTTTCTGTTATCGTGCACTCCGAATCACAGGTGTCGCGCTTGCCTCTTTCTGCAGGTGTCGCGTTTTGACCTGCAGTGTAGCACACGGGCATGCAAATGGGTACAGGATATGAACGGCGTTAGATATTAGGAAACAACATCCTATTGTCGTCGTGCTCAGTACTAGTTGCGACTGTAGTACGTCCCTCTAATAGTAGTTATATTCGATGGTTGGAAGCACAATATTCAACGCGGTTATCTGTAAAAAGCGCAACATAAAGGTTATCCTGTCAGTACAGTAGTGCCTTTTCGGAAGTCGGCAAGTAGTACTGTTACTACGACTAAAATGCACCAGGTTCTAGTGAGCTGGTAACGAGCAAACGTCGGCCTCCACGTGCGAGCATCACGGAACTCTCCAGTTGATTGATCAGTGCAACTGCACCAATGGTACATTTAGCTGTCGTGCGTGAATCTTGCCGAGTTGGTCAAGGAATATCGTTATTGGGAATATGTGTGTCAAGTCTCTTGTCTATGTCATGACAGATGCCGACGTGGAACCAAAAGGCTGTGAAGAACGCTTGTGATGATAAAGCAATATAAGTTTGAAGAAAAAGCGACAAACAGTGAAACGAAGTAGAATACATTCTTCAGTATACCTCAACATAAATAGAGCGAGAAAAGGGCAAGAAGACAAAAGGAGTGAGCAGAGGGGGCTTGACCACCGCTTGACCACCTCGGGAAGACCCATAGACCACGGGAATATATCTCTGGCATGTTGGTCTGGCCGACAATCTGTCCCACGGCAAAATTCCTTTTTTACGTATGTTATCTAGCTGCCCTGAAACAACACCGACGTTCCGATAAACGTACATCGGACATACGATAGCGCGAACTACGCGTAAGAACGAATTCGTAATCCCACCGCATATTGTATGCGGAAAGATCAATACTTGTGCGTAGTGGTTGCACATCGACAAAGCATGTATGTACTTCAATGTTCACATTCTAATACCCTCCCTTGATGTTAGTGTGCAGCTAGAGGAACGTCTACCGTGTTGAAACCTGATACCCAGAACATCACCGTTGAAGATAGAGGAACGTGTTCAAACTCCAGTGAACAACTGTGGCAATACGGACAAAAGTAAACATACATGGATTTACATGTTCAGGCCGGTGTAAGGGACATATGGGTGTGTTCATCCCACGAAAGCTCATCGTGGCATACGCATGGCCGGCGAGTCATACGTAGCCACTGGAAGAGAAATGCAGTGATATATACTGTACGCTCAATGTTTCCCGCTTAATCGATTGCTACATTAGAGCTGCTAAAAAAGTACCCGGTACGTGTACTTGCACAGCATACTAAATCGTTGAGTGTATACTCACACGAGACAGAGTTGCACATCTCTGTACGTGTCAACATCTAATCGTCTAGCAAATAACACTGGTTAGTTCACACTTTCGATAATGCTGGGGCGTTTGTCCAGGACGTACGCAGGTAGGTAAGTGGTCAGAACAGTACAGCAGTACGTCAAAGTTAAAGCAGGAAAATGAAAGAGCCAACCTTTCTCAAAAACGAAAAACAGAAAGTCAAAGAAGCCCAACCTACAGTAGTGTAGCTGAAAGCTCCCCTGCTCCCCTGCTGTACTACTACGCCGGCGTAACAGTATGGCTTAACGTGAAGGTTTAGTCCAGTTTGGGCGTTGGAAAGTTTATTAGCTTTCGCGCGTTTAGATGCGCAAACAAATCGCATCGATCGTGTAAAGCCTGAAAATCTATGACATACTGCAGTGCGAAACTCCCAATCGTGAATATTCAGATGCCAAATATTTTACCCGAGCTTGGTTTCACGAATTGTTTGAAAAGCACGCGAAGTAGTGCAAACTAGGGTGAATATGGCGTTGGCCGTATGCGTGATGAAAGCGTTGGCGATTGGTTCTGTGAGCAGGTTTCTGGTGATTAAGTAGACGATGCTATTTTTCTTTGTGGTCCTGTTGCGAGGCCTTGAAAATGTAATTTCGGAATACTCGTTGACGGTGGAATGGATCAACCTGTAGTCCGTGGTGTGACAGATCGCCCTGCGGTTTTGATAATGATTCAAATACCGTCCGGAAACTGGTGGAGGCCTTCCAGCTCAACTCGCCAAGGGTGCCTAAGATGTTAGCCCCTGTTGTTTAGGTATATGCGTATTTTGATGACGAGTTCTTAAACCAACATACAAAGTAATGAACCAGACCGCGAGCAGATCTATGCTAATAGTTATTCATTGGTGTTCATCATTGTTGTATATTATACCAGCCCTCGAGTGTCGAACATACGTCGATATTGAGAATGGCTGATTTATTGGACTCGTAGTACTGGGTGATCGATGTTCCACATTGCTTCGGCGAGGAGGTTTGCTGGTGACAGGCCAGGTCTAGTTAACAAACCCTGGTCTGTTTTATGTTGGCGATCTCCGTTTTTGCACATTAGCAAATCCAAACGACCTTAGCGTGAAATTACAGTAGCCTGCTGATATATTCGTTGGAGATGTTCAGGCAGCTGCGATGGACAAGTTGTTTTGCACCTTGGTGCTGATGTCGACATCGAAGCTCGAATTTAAACCACCTCGAGACGTTCGCTACTTGAAATGGCGGGGATCGGTTCGATGGCGGAGATGTCACACGATATGAGGTCGAAATCTCGCGTGTTGGGTAGACCGAGTTGATGGGGCCAGACGTCTGCTCCAGGTTCAGGTGGTGCTGTTTTCGTAGTAGCCACGGTTGGTGTAGTTGTCGCATGCGTGGCAGCAGTTTTCACCGTTGTTAGTTAAAATATGTATCGTGATTTGGAATCTCACCCCTTTTTCACGTGGAAAAAGAAGACAAGTGTGGGTTGTAACGAGCCTATCAGGGTCAGCTCTGCCGTAGTACGTTGCGAGGGGGTGGCCGCAGGGATCAACGCTGGCCAGACTGGGTGGCCGAGCCCCACAGCACATATTGGTTGAGAATATTAACAGGTGGACCGTTCTAATTATCAACCTGTGCTACTGTAGTAGTCCCTGGTGTAGCAGTTGCTAAGGTAAGTGTCATGCAGTACTTCTGCGTAAGAGTGTTAATAGTAATATACGGAAGTGCTGCACGTGGTACTTGACTTGGAGCTGCTGTAGTCTAATCCATACCCAGGGGTACGTAAAAGCCGCCCAGGTGCAGATTCAAACTGTTGGCGAGGACCACGTTGACGGGCTTGGCTGCTGCTGCTGCTGCTGTACCCCCCGAAGCTAGGAAGCTTCCAATGCATGGGCAATCGCGACACGAAGTCGCAGAGAGTGCTGGAATGCCTAGATTTTCCACGACTCGTCGGAGGAGCTGGTTGACGAGGAAATTGTGTCATTGAAGGTGGTGGACTCGGTGATGACGTTTGACGCCACTGCGAGGAACAAGCCGCTCATGCCTTCTGGGAGCGACGGTGAAGCCCAAGTGGTCGTGGTAGACGCAGAACGGGTAGAAGCTGCCATGAAGATGAAGATGCGTGCTGAAGGTACTGGCGAACGAACGGTATTTGCCGTGGAAGCATACGTATAATGCGGCGAAGCTGCGATGAAGAAATAGATCATGTCTGCTAGAGGTGTTTATGGAGACGGGGTGCGCGTAGCAGTAGTGGGCGTACATCGCGACGAAGGTATGAAGAAGACGGAGCGGATGCGTTCTGGAGTCAATCGTGACCGCTGCGGTCACCAGGAGCAGGGGATAAAGACCCGAGATGCCATGAGGCGGCAAGAATATTTAGAAACACATTTATCAATTATTAAGTGGTAGAGGAACGGCGCTTCGCACTTCATCGTCTCATCCAGGGACCGTCGAAAGGCGTACATATCTACATATGTGCAACGCATCCAGGAAAATATCTATCCCGCCGGAATTTCCGCAGGTTATTTGCAGCTTGCACACGGAAGTTGGTGCTCGCCGCGATCAGCCAATCAGCACACGTGAAGAGTCGGCAATTCGAAGAGTTCGTCGAGGCATCGGGTAGTACACCACCAAATCTCACAAGCCGTGACCCGGGCCGGCCTGTGAAAATACGTGAACCGTCTCATGGGCAGGGCGGAGTGGCCGATGTAAATCGGTCATCTCATCGGATGCAAGCCAGTCCGATCCATATAGTTTCGTGAAGGGGGGGGTAGCAACTCAGCCCGACCCACCGATTGTTCAATTTGTCACGGCCCGGCCGGGCACGAACCACCAGATTTTTGTTTCCTAAAACAATCGGCCAGGCCTAGCCCGGCCAGGCCCATCACAGTTTTCAAACCAGCCTTGCCATGCCTGACTCGGACAACCGGCTCAAAGCAAGCCTTGGTGATTGCTGTTGTTGGCCGCATTTGTATAATGGGGCATGATTAGGTGGTAGGTGTTATCGTGCACGCCCCTCAAATGTGGACTGTCTCTGCCTGGGGGAGTAGGCAAGTGACGGGGGGGGGGGGGGGTTGATGTCGACGGTGATTCTGGTACGATTAGAGCCCCAAGCAGGAAAAAGCCGGAAGAAGCCCCGGATGATACCCGACCGGATGGCTACCCAATGGTGGGACCCGTTGCCAAACACCGCAATAAAACTGCTGTCATGCACTGCATTTAATTTTTTCTACTCCTATATACTGTAGTTCCGTCCGTTGAGTTAAGGACCCGCTCCTCATCGCGGCCATCATGCCTACATGAAACGTAGTTACGATAATGCCAAAACTTGAAACACCTCAAAACCAGCAGATAGATGCCTCCTTCCGCAGTGTATTGTTATCAAGAGTGTTTTGACGCATGTTGTTATGCTCTGTTACGTTGGGCTCACGTCTGCTACAACGGTCGATGAAATGTAGCTTACGCAAATACTAGGCTGCGTGGTGTCTGCTGCCGACCCCAGATACAGAGGAAAATGTACGTGCCATGCGTACACGTTTCGTGCCCAAGAGACTGGTGGCTTAGGCACTGAAATAATCCGCCAAACAAAGCTCACGCTTGTAGAGGTACCCCTGGCACAGCCGTATCGTACTCTACGAAAAATCGACATGGTACTGCCAAGTGCGGTATTAGTTTCCCCAAAACGACCTGCGCCACCAAGACTCTTTTTAGTGTCAGTGGTGTACCCATTTTAAGA
>JAXFYO010015742.1:0-15506 GCA_034768055.1 Saccharina latissima
CCCCCCGTAATAATAGTCAGTCAGAAATATAGTGTCTTAAACGTGTCACTGGGACCTCTGTCGTAGAGGGCGTGGGTTTTGTAGGCGGGTTTCCACGGGTTCCCGCGGGATCCCGCCGCAGTTCCGTAGGAAACCGCGGGTTTTTTGTCTGGTTCCTGCCTGAATGTTCCTCGGATTTCCGTCGCGTACTGTTTTGGCAAACTCTGAAACATGTTACTTCGGGCTTCTGCGCTCAGGACAAGAATTTTAAACGGCACTGAAAAATAACGTCTTGTTTGTTGAGAGGTTCTGTTTCAGCCACATGTCCAAATATTCTCCCCCTTTAAAAATACCTTCAAAGCCGTTCTTTCCCAACAGGGTTCCATTGCGAGATCCCACGGCGTCCCACGCCGTCCCGTGTGCTCCCACAGAAGACTGAGGCAGGAACTGGCGGAGGCATTTTTCCACCAAGATTTTGCAGCTTCCCACTCCCATCCCTGCTGGAATTTTACGCCTTGCCATGGGACTCCACGGCATGCCGCGTGTTACCGTCGGATCCCAGCCGATACTTCCCGGCGTGTCGCGAGATCCCGACGTTGACATCGCCGGCAACCGTAAGATCCCCCGGTATTCTACCTGAGACCTCGCGGTATCCCACGACATCCTGCAAGATCCCGTGGGATTTCGAACGGGAACTCGCCCAAAAGCACTATGTTGTTCATCTTTAGCGTTGCCCACATGTAACCGATACTTGGTATCTGTCATGTTAATAAGAATATAACATGGCAGCGGTTCGTGATTCCTTTGGCATACGTAGCTGCTTGCGTGATGTATTGCTTGGTGGTGCTTGTATCCGACATAGCGTTCCCCCGGTTACATGCCAGCATACCGGTACCTGTCGTCTGGCAGATGAGCTACTCATCCTCCGTGTTAGATTCCCATATAGCTACGCCACACTGTTGTATACATTGGCCTCAGTTGCGCGACGTCGATGCTACTGGCGAGAAGCATGAAACGTGTACTGATTATCGGCATGCGTGACGCAAGTGTCTGTCGTACATCGTACATAGTCGGTGTGCTCTACACAAAATAGCGATCACATCTACGTATATCGTAGGCCCATTTATAGAACATTTCGCACCTCGGACGGGTCATCGATTTCCACGTGATGACCCCTAAATATTTGAAAACATACCTATTTGCGACACATGCTACGGTAGAGGTGCACCTGCATACAGGCCATTTTCTGAGGGCGGTTGGCCACTTGAGAAGCTCTATACCTCACCCAAAAAACGGATTTTGGACGAAAATAAAAGTGCTACGTACGTACCCGATGCGCAATCCCATGGCCAAAGCGCCAATGAAACATATATCAACACAACAAGACTGTGTGAAAAGTACGACGACTTTGGGTAAGGAGCCTGGCCATTCAGAAACCGTTTCAGCCAAAAAACGGTATACCTCTACCTCTAGCGTAGCACACGTCTTCCTACCCTGTACAAATCTGGGTCATGTTGCCGGGTGGGAGCCGTATGATCTGCATGATCTAAGCACATGTTTCCTAGTACAGTAGGTCGGATCTGTGTTGTGCAGATCCTGCGCAACCTCTGGCAACGGCAGGCGAGGAACTAGATGATCTAAATAATGATCTTCCTGCAGATGGTCTAGATCATGGTCTATCCCAAGATGATCTAGATCATGATCTATTATCTGTAGACGATCTGTCGGAGGTTTGCAGAATTCCATGTGTTTGCAGACGAGGTAGCTGAGGTTACTGTCGGGTACGCCCACAGCCGTACGAGCGGCGACGGAACATGTTCCCGCCTGGGAAGCAAGCAATACATGGGCATAGACCGGGAGAATCGCTCGCGAGTTGTTTAGGGCCGTATCAAAGACGATTTTATCTTGTAGTAATTCGAGAATATGTGTATTTCTTGTTGCTTAATTTAACAACCTGATTGGTCGAAGAGTGAATCTCCACGCAGGCAGTTTCAAGGGAAATTCGGAAACCCAAAATTCAACCGTAAAAAAATCATGTACTTACTGTAGTTGCCTCAGTTTTGTGTTTCAGTTTTTGGGAGTTTGTTCAGTCTAGATGTGGAATGTTCCAAGCAACGAATGCCGGCCACGCAACTCTGTGCGGTGTCGTCGGCTGCTTTGGAGGGGAGAAGATGCCATTGCGAGAGGTAAGACCACAGGAGCAGTGGCAGCGCGACCTCCGAAGGCCCTTGGCACAGCCTAGACCATCTGCGGCGCCTCGAAATATAACACAGCCACCGCAACCGCAGAGGTTTGTCACACTGCACCTCCACGAGCAGCAAAAATATCACGACTTGCCTCCGAATTCACATACTCTATGTGAATCCCCGTCGCCGCTGCTAGCGTGGGCCTTCTCGGCTGTGCCAGCCCACACAAGAGATCCCAACGGAGGAAACCTCCTAGATTTCTACGGCAAGATTACACTACCTCCAGCCGCGGCGCTTTGTGTAGGACGCGTGCCGTCGCTCGCCTCGTTGATTGACGGCGGATGTTTTCATGATCCTTGTGCGTGATTCGAAATTTAGTACACCTTACGTACGCCATTTCTCGATAGAATGCGAAGCCGTATTTTTTTTCGCGAACTTCTATTCCAGTACGATTCGTATTATTAATTATCGAAGCTCGACACGAGTTGACGAGGGAGGAACTTTCTGAGCCTTTCACCACCCAGACAGCTCACGAGCTAGCTCATCTTTCGTGCATGCCTTCAAAACATGTGCAGATGAGCTAATTCCGATAGCTCAAGCCGGGGAAAACATGTGTAGCTAACATAGCTCCCATAGCCCACGTTGGAAAACATATGTGCGGATGAGCTATCTTGTACAGCTCAAGCTTTGAAAACATGTGCAGATGCAGGGAAAACGTGCGCAGATGAGCTAACGCCAATAGCTCAAGCCTTCAGAACATGCACAGATGAACTATTGCCTGTAGCTCGAACCGGGGAAAACATGTGTGGGCCATGTAGACTCCTATAGCTCATCCCGGGCCAGATAATCTAGCTCACGTAGGCAGCTACTACAGCTCACCTTGGGATATCATGTAGATATGAGCTGTCCTCTATAGCTCAATTTATGAAAACGTGTGCAGATGAGCTACCTCCTATAGCTCAAGCCGGAAAAACGTGCACATATTATTGTGGAGCTCACGTAGCTCACCAGTGAGCTACCCTCGAAAAGAGCTAGCTCGAGCTACGGTGAGCTTGTCTGTCCGGGGTGTGGAACCCTTCTCGAGATAAAAATGCAAGGCAACTGCTGTACCACAGTAGTAGTGGGGAGGTGGAGAAGAGGGCCACTATGTGACCTCGGATCTGGGTTACAAGTACGAAGGACCAGATGCATGAAGGGGGCGAAAATCATACACGGAAGGGAAAAACATAACGAACAAAACACGAAAAAACAAAAAAAAAACTTTTTGTCCCTCGAGTTATCTCTCTTGTGACGGCAGAGGGAAACCTCGAAGATGAGAAGTAGCGTTTGTAGCGAACGCCATTGCGGGGTTCGGGGATGATATAAATTATTGTCCGAAGTTCCCAAGAGCGATGCAAGGAATCGGGCGGCACGGAGACGACGTGATCCTACACCCGTACAGCTGAGCACTCATGCTGCACGTAGACGGTTCATATCCCCAGTATTTTCTTTGTTTTTTGTCGCTACGTCGGGATCTCAAACGCGATATAACCCCTTGCCCTAAGCATGGAATTTAAGCCTGTGGCCCGATTTTTTTGCCGCGAATTGTTTACTACACAATTTCAAGAGGTTTTATAATCTCGTGGATCGGGTCGGGTAGAGTCTAGCCAGGACGCTTCCAAGGTCTCGCGGGTCAGCTCGGGTCAGCTGATCCGACCGGACCCGACCTGGCCCGTGAGGTTTGNNTTTCGCGAAATACAATCCCATTACGGTTACCATTGCCAAATTACCACATTTTGTGCCTCTCGTTAATATGAGTCCTTGGCGACGCTGCACCGGGTGGAACCTCCGTGTTTAGCAATTCGGTGGCGAGTCACTGTTCAGCGTTGCTGCTGTCGGCGGCCAGATTGGGTGTTTGCGTAGTGTAAGCAACTTTTTTTTTCGTTTTGGTCACATACGCTCGAAGCATCTCCCAACAGCCCAGCTGTGAGAAACTACGCTTTTGTACGTAGTACTTATCAGTATGTGTCATGAGTGCTTTGTATGTGTTATATATATGCTATCACACCTGTTCTGTCTCAAGGTCTCGCACGTCGCAACCTGAAGCACCATCGAAAAATATCGTGCGCGTTGCCTGTGGGTGTGCTCCTCTGCTAAGCTGAGTCAATACGCATGACATCGCCACGCTTGAGCAGTGCACTCGCACCAGTTGTCACTGGTGCCAGTGACCTTGTTTGTTGTATGCAAGCCCGTCTGTACGGACAGTCCACGCTCGACGAAAAAAAACATACGTACGGTGGCGGAGCCGTGAGGCAATGCTGAAGTAGTGGCGTTTATGGTCGTTTTTAAGCCTGTCTTGGGGGTTCAGCAGCGATATGCCGATCGAAGACACAGACACATCTTGTATGATGTTTCAATGAGTGGTGACTAGCTCAGGAACTATGGCTAGACAACCGGCGCGCAGGCCTAGCATCTGACGATCCTCGTCCTCACCGGAGCGAGACCGCTGCACGGGTAAGGTCACATAAGTTTGGGCAGTAACGATATTCAGCATAGACAAAAACCTGATATATCTTGCCCGGAGCGATGACCGGCGGAATAACTCTACCCTCCGTGGGAGTAGGCACCACACACAATCCCTAGTTAGGTCTGGTTTCGCGGTACGTAGCCGTTTCTTATTTTGTGCCCGCACTTCAGCCTACGGAAATTCGTCACCGAAGGCCTACGTAGCGATTGTGGATATTAACAACTACAAACAGACGTCGAAGTATTTGAATATCGTTTAAGGAGCGAGGACCGACATGACCCCCGTACACACTGCTGTGAGTAGGCTGGCTTAGAAAACCTGAAGGAAGCAGGTTTGGTATCCTAACGTGCGAACGTTGCTGGTATAGCGAGTAGTATCGAGTTTCTTCTTTTCGTTTGCAGATTTAGGAAACACGCCACCATATTTCGTTGCGCATTTACGCTAACGTTGACGCATACCTTCGATAATGATGAGACCTAAAAACTAGTAGCCTCCTGCGCTTGGCCACATATATTCTATTACTTCCCTTTGTTTGTGCTCGTTACTGTGTTTACAGACGCTTTTCCTGCGCCTACGAACAAAGTCATATATATATGTAAGTGATTGTCCTTCCGGAACGGGAAAAATACGCAACAAATCTGATGCTCAGGCTCCGGAACGGCACACTTGTCTTGAAGTCATGGACCTCATCAACCCATGCTTATTTTTCTGCTCTCTACGCCCCCACTCATAGGAAAATATGAACGACATCCGCAAGAACAGCATCGTCGAAGGCCCCGTGACCAGATCCTCGGGCGGCATGGACACCAACAAGGACCCCGCAGTCTGCTCTCCGCAGTCAGACGTCGATATGCTGGATGCGGGTCGCCGGAAATGCGGACACCCAGGCTGCCCCAAATGGCCGACATACGGCGAGGACGGCACCAGCAAGCCGTTGTTCTGCTCGCCGCACGCCAAGAAGGGGCTGGTGAATGTCGTTTCGAAGAGGTGCTTCAAGCCGGGGTGCCCGAAGGTCCCGGCGTATGGCCCGGACAACAGCAAGAAGGCGATATTTTGCGCGCCGCACGCTGAGGAGGGAATGGTCAACGTTACGTGTAGGAGGTGCTCTCACCCAGGCTGCTTGAAAGTCCCGGCCTACGGCGTGGACGGCAGCAAGAGAGCGGAGTTCTGCTCCCCGCACTCCAAGGCGGGGATGGTGAACATGACATGCAGGACGTGTTATCACCCTGGTTGCGAAACGACCCCATCCTTCGGCCCGGCCGGCAGCAGCAAGCGGCAGTTCTGTTCCAAACACGCCGAGGAGGGGATGATAAACGTCGTCTCGAGGAAGTGCGGTCACCCAGACTGCTCCAAATTTCCGTCGTACGGTGTGAAAGGCAGTAGCAGGCCGCTATTTTGCGCCCCACACGCCCATGAGGGTATGACTAACGTCACGTCCAGGATATGCTCGCCGCCTGGTTGCGTGAACCCCCCGGTGCAAAGTGCTAACGGTGACCCCAAGACCGAGCGCATTCTCCCGGAACCCAAGCAGGGGGTAGTGGGGCTCATCGACAACAAGGAACCCGCCGAAAGCTGCCCAGCAACGTCTGCACAAGGGGTGGGTGGCAGCGACAAGCCGGACGTATGTGCCCCAGACGCCACGGAGGGAATGGATAACGCCCCGCCGACAAGGAACTCCAGTCGTGGTTTGGCAAAATCCCCTGGCAATGGCGTCGGCACCAGCAGGAAGCAGGGATTGCGCATGCCGGAATCCAAGCGGGGGGTGGCCGACGTCATCGGGAACAAGTGCGCCGCCGAGGGCTGCGCCAAATCCCCCTGCTACGGTATGAACGGCGCGAAAAAGCCTGAATTTTGCGCTCCGCACGCCAAAGAGGGCATGGTTAATGTGACACACAGGAGGTGCTCTCACCCAGACTGCATGAAAAAGCCGGCTTTCGGTGTGGAGGGAAGCCGAAAGCCGCAGTTCTGCTTCCAGCACGCCAACGAGGGCATGGTTAACGTCACATCCCGGAGGTGCTCCGAACCAGGCTGCAAGAAAACTCCGTCCTACGGTGTGGACGGCGGAAACAAAGCGGAGTTCTGCGCCCCGCACGCCTTGAAAGGGATGGTCAATCTTACATGCAGGAAGTGCGCTCACCCAGGCTGCCCGAAAGTCCCGGCGTACGGCCTGGACGGAAGCAGGAAGGCGATTTTCTGCTCTCCGCACGCAGATGACGGGATGATCAATGTCACGCGTGGAAGATGCGGTAGCCCGGGCTGCGTGAAAACCCCAACGTACGGGGTGGCGGGCACCCACAAGCGGAGGTTCTGCGCTGCGCACGCGGAGAAGGGGATGATCAACGTCGTCTCCAGGAAGTGCTCCCACCCGGGCTGCGTGAAAGTCCCGGCCTACGGTCGAGAAGGCAGCAATAGGCCTGAATACTGCGCGGCGCACGCCATCAAAGGGATGAACAACATCACGTGTAGAAGGTGCTCTCAGCCCGGCTGCGGGAAAAACCCGGCATATGCCGTGGCCGGCAGCATCAAGCCGGAGTTCTGCGCCCGGCACGCCAAGGAAGGGATGGTGAACGTCATATCGAGGACGTGTCGCCACGAAGGTTGCCACAAATCCCCGTCGTACGGTCTGGACGGCAGCAAGAAGGGAGTTTCTTGCGCTGAACACTCCACCGAGGGCATGGTGAACGTAGTGTCAAAGAGGTGCGTCCACCCGGGCTGCTTCAAATCGCCGTCGTACGGAGTGGAGGACAGCAGGAAGCCGGAGTTTTGCGCGCCGCACGCGAGCGAGGGCATGGTGAACGTCACATGCAGAAGGTGCTCTCACCCGCGTTGCAGAAATTGGCCTAGCCACGGCGCTCGCGGTAGCGAAAAGGCGGTGTTTTGCACACGGCACGCAAAGGCCGGGATGGTGAAGGTCACCCCTATGAGGTTCTCCCGCCAAGGTAGGACGACGCCGTCTATAGACGGCGTGGGGGGCAGCAACGAGCCGGACGTATCCCCACCTCGCGCGAAGGAAGGTGCGGCTGACGTCGTATCCGGGGTGTGCTCCCACCAAGGCTGCACGGCAAAGGTGATGCCCGGCTTGGGCGGCGACGAGACGGGCGACGCCTGCGTGCGACACACTAAGGGGGGCTTGGTATACGCCTACCTGCAGAGCAGACTATTCTCCAACAACAAGGATAATGAGGGTGGTCTGGGCGAGGGCGAGGGGGTAGGTTCGGGAGAGGATGCTGATAGCACGGTTAGTGCCGGGGGAACGAAGCGGAATGGCGACGTTTTGCATGAAGCAGCCGGCCATCCCGAGACTTCCTTCTCGGCAATGGCTAGCAGAGGGACGAAACGTCCGTTTTTCGAACCTGCTGCTGGCGTGGCTGTGAGGGAGGAAGAACCTCCATCCTTGGAACAAACTGCTGCTGTTGTTGCCGGGTTGAAGTCGGATCTGTGGGTTTCCCGGGACGTGCCACCCACCGAACTCCAACCTGGAGGCGAAGGTGTGTTTGAAACAGAAGCGTACACAGCCTCTGCGTGGACCCAGTGGGCGACGGGCGCGAAACGTTCGCGCGTGGAGTCTGGCAGGGTGATCAAGAGGGAAATACCGGGGTAGATGTAGACGCAGACCCAGGCAAAAGTGCTCCACAAATGGCCACATCAGTTCTGCGTGGCCTTATCTTGGATAGTGTACGTAGATGTATTTTTCGTGTTGGTGGTTTTAGAGCACTCTTCTGTGGTTCTAACGATGTGCCTGTCTGTCGAATGTTAAGAGACTTGACTTTCATCCTTGCACAGCCTGTCAGTGCTAGAGCGTCCCTCGGTTTCTGCATCGTGCATACGACACGCCGTGCACACACAACCCCGTCTTCAATTTATGAAAGAGCTGTTGTTGGCGTCGTCAAGTGTCGGTGTGTAGCATGGATGGGTTGGTGCCGCGTCTTTAATTTCGTGTGGGACCCTTCAAATTCACAGCGAGTTGCCAGACAAATGCTGTCTCTCCCAAACGTAGCCTGACCTGCAGTAGAGGGTAGGCTTTCAAGAAAAATTGGGGGGTTATTACCTGAGGTGAAACGGTACAGTCCACGGTCTCGATATTTGTTGGCCAAAGATGACCCCCTACTTACTACCTGGATATCAACGCATACACTCCACGTAGAGCGTGCAGATACCACCATTGACCACTCATGTCGGAATTCGAAACCAAGTCTCTCGGCGTCATGCGATGTGCGCCATGCATGTTTTAAGGTACGCTTGGTGCTGGATAGTTCTACCCTTTTTTCGTAGATAATCGGCGCTCCCGTGCCAAAGGAAATCACCGTAGGAGCCACTGGCCCCTCTGATTTAAAACAAAACGTAACCGAATTTCCTAGGCGTATAGACCTGCTGTAGTTCAAACGTGTCCGCATTAATATTAAGCCTGCCAAACCGCCACAAAACAGTATCCTGGTGTTTTTTATGCTCATTGACGGTAGATAGTCAGCGCAAGGCACAGCGAATCAAAGCGGGAGACAAGTTTCTGTCACTGTCGAACGGCCCAAAACGAGAATATGTTTTACTCTGTCCGGTAGAAACTGCCCCAAGTTATTTCAGGTGACAGGAAAGAAACCTAACCATGATTTACGATCTTTCCAGCAACATTTTCAACGAAACAGCAACAACAGCAGTAAACCACACGCACCTCCCGAGTCGCACAGCGAGGCAACACATACATAGAGGGTAACAAGAAGACATACCCACCGAGCATCACACACACATTCGCCAGCTACTGTAGATCATCAGCAGCTGCCTCACACACCAGCCACCTGCAACACGAGGCCGACAGCCCCAGAAACACTCGTGTCTCGACCGTTCGGATGTTTGGCGAAGACGGATACAAAATCCAGGTCAAGAGTGACGGGTGCTACGGTATAGGGTTGCACCAAACCGGAACGGCTTTATACGTCACTCGAAAAACTTGTTTCGGTAACGTTTGAAACAAAAACAAAAACTTAACTTGGTGAACAACTCCTTGGCCTAAGAACTCCACGAAACACATTGTGAATCACTATTCATAACTGTATTTCTAACGATAAAGGTGTGCGCCTTATAAGGCGCACGCCGTATTGGGTAACTCCCCGGCCAATACGATCGTCGCTTTTTTTGTTTATGACGAACGGGGATACCCAACCGAGGAAATACGTACCCAATAACTTGGTTCTCTAACAAAGACGCNNGGGGGGGAAGGTGGGGTAGGGGGGGGGGGGCGGGAGAAGGGAGGGGGGGGGGGTGTACTCATGCCATGCGTGGCCGTAGTCGTGTATGACCATAGACTCTCGCATCCCTACAAAGCCGGGACGATTTTGGAAGGGGGGGGGGGGTGGGGGGATCCTACCCGATGAACAATACCATGACTACTGTACTTAGGTATACAATGAACAGTATTGCAGCACAATAATAAAATTCCGACGAGTTTCGGGTTAAGGAGCCCTCGATTGTCCAGAAACCATTCCAGCCAGAAATAGCTATACCTATCTATATCGTAGCACGCGTCCAAACGGTTTCGGAATGTACCCGTAAGGCAACAAGGCAAGCCGGCTGATGGACCTTGAGTTTTTCCCCGAGGGCAGTGGTTGGGCGGGACGACGAGCTCCCCTAGTGAGCGGCTCCATAATATATTGGCGCCCCCCTACCGTTACAATGGAGAGGGACACCAGAAATAAAACCAAAATCAACATCGCCCAGACGCGAAGAAGCAAGGTGGGGACTGCTCAGCCCCTCCAAATTCGATTTCTCCTCACAAATTTTCCTCCACGCAGGTACTTGGTGTAATATCTTGAGTCCCTGTGGGAGTCGTCGTGAGCATGCGGAACAAGCTCACATATATATGTCGCGCACATACATCGAAGACAATGACNNGTTTGGTACGTGAGCCGAACGAAGTGAGCACCTCACTTCGCCGTCCGTTCACGGATGACAAAAACTCCTACAAAAATGTACGTATGATACGATAATAAGCTTCGTTATACCAATCAATTCGTCGACCAGAACGACCATAACCACCTCTACCGGCGACTCTGCCGAAAAAAATGAATAAATCGCCAAACAAACGTACGCCTGCAACACGCTAATAAAGTAGGGTTGACCCAAACGGTGCATCCAAGGCCCATCTTGTCAGGGGCGACGTACCTCACCCCAGACCGCGACACACCTAGGGAGGATTAGCGGATGAAGTACGTATACCATCCAGGCTAAGGGTTTTGATGATGCGCATTAGAGGCATGCTACGATAAGTGTGCACCATTTGTTTTTTCTGAGGGTGGTCACTCGAGAAACTCTATACTAATAGTAAGTAAAAAAACATGATTTTCAGAAAAGTTAAAAGTGCAACCCGACGAACAATCCAAAACGCCTATCAGGTACGTAGGACTATCATATAATATATATATATATATGTATATATTGTATAACACAATAATAACACTGGGTGAAGGAGCCCGGTCAGTCAAAACAATTTTTTTGACAAAACATTGCTACCCCCGATCGCGGCACGCCTCATTATATTATGCGGAAATCACACGTTTTGGTCACTCCGTGTGGCGTCACCTTCAACGGGGACAGCAGTGTGAACTGAAACCTCAAGGGCGAAGCTTGTTGGCCGAGCGCCTATTAGAAAAACCCCATAGTAGATAAAAATAAATAAAAAATAACAGCTGTGAGATCGAGGATTTCGTCGAAACTCGTCTTTGCTAGCTGAGTGTGATACTTCGATCGCGCGTACTTACGGGTAATATATATGTCCTCATGCAGGATGTACATCCCATATGAGGGGGACACAATCTGAGGCTGTAAAATTCAGGGAGCTTATTTATGGCTACCGCCGGAACAGCGCAGAACGCTGTGCGTCCGTGTAGCGATGACATCGGCTCGACTGGCGCGAAATTGTACTCCTGTAGGTAGGGGTTCAAGTTCGCCACTATAGGTGCATAGAACACGTATTCTAGAGGGCTTCTTCGCTACCTATCCCAGAAAATGGTTGGCGTACCCTTTGCACTGGACGAATAGAAAAACGAACCCTAGCCCTTAACCTGAACCCTAAGCCAATCAGATCAGGCTGGATCAACCACTGCTTCTGTTTCGTACACAGTGTACCTCAACCATTGCATACGTATAGCATCGCAAAAGCCGTAAGCTCCACTGTCCTATCTACTACCAGAGGCCCAATCTCGATCAAAAACGGCCACAACCATGGTTTACGACTTGGTCAAGCTCCGACCTAATCGGCTGATAAGGCCACACTGTGCTCACGACTTGGCCCTGTTTCCTTTCTACAAAACGATTAAAAGTCCACACAATCAATGCTTCCTCATTACATCGTCCTTCCGAGACTTTCCCAAGAGGTCGAAGTTAGGGTTAGAGCTAAGGCTAAGGTTTTAAGCCAAGCACATTTCAACCATTTTGGTGAAGCTCGGCCACGTCGTAAACATCCCTCGTCGGGGGTCGAGTCTGGGCCCGGTCGGCGCTGAGGAAAGGGCTCCGGCGAGGAAATAACGTACGGGCGTGCAGGAGGGGATCGACTGCACACAATCTCAAATCGTGAACGGCAGGGCAAAAACACGTTTCGTTTTGTTTCTTGTATCGGGCGTGTAGGAGGGCCAACTTATACACAACCCGAATTACGGACAGCAAGTGCCTAATGGGTTGCATTAGGTCACAAATATTTTACGGTTCCCCCCCCGGCAGGACACACATATACGAAAAGATATAGGGATGCCAACACACAAAGCAACCAGACGTTACCCCACATCTAGCAGCCAGTGTCGTAACACCGGCACTAGCACTAGCACCGGCAGCGGCGACATCGCCAGTAATCAATACGCACGTGCAAGATGCTCAGGAAGACCCGACGGCTACAGCACACCGGCTGGCAGTACTGCTCCACCAGCAGCACCGGCTGTCCTGGCCCAACCTTGTGGTAGTTCGTCTTGAGCGTCGACACGCCCGCCCAGCCCGCGCCCTCCTCGACTGCCCCGGCGCCGCCCACCGCCACCGCCGGGCCACTGGCCACCCCGCTAGCACTAGCGACAGCAAGAGCACTGTCGCTAGCCGGAGGGGGGGTGCTCGCTGTCGACAGGGCCTCGTCATCCATGTCATCTTCGAGGTCGTCTTCATCCTCGTCGTCTCTGTCCATCTCCATGGCGCCTTCCTTCTGAGCCGCTCCAGCCCCCCCCCCGGCACCTTCNNTTCAGCAGCCGTAGCAGCAGCAACCGCAGCGGGGGGACACAACGAGAATGTCAAACAAAACACAAACAAATATTAATAGTAAAAAAAAAACATGTTTCAAAACGCGCTCGAAAAAAAATCAAAAACAGGCTCCGAAGCACACGCGAAAACATGATTTTAAGGGCAAGTTCAAAAACATATTTCAATCACGGCCAAAACAATTAACACGTACGCACGCCATTCGTTACCAATAAAACGGTGAATGTGCCAAGACGCCCTAGACGGCTGTGCAAAACTCGCCAGCCGAATAACGGCATGCACTACACAAGATCTGGAAAAAACGTTGAAGAGCCGCAGCAAGAGAGGCAACTACCTTTGAAAACCAAAATTCACGACCCCAAGAGAGCTAACTCGTACCGTCTAAAAACAAATAATTGCACCGATCCTACCGTTGCACTGTCAACTCCCCGCGGGCTTCGTCGTGGCCCCACCACGCGGAGCAACCCCGGACTCGGAGATAGAGGAAGAGAGAGAGCCAAACGCAGGCCAATCGTTAGCCCTCGCCGAGACGGCCAAGCACGCCGAAAGTCCACAATACTCGCAGGCATTCGTCTGAGCGCGCATTCCCCTGCGCCCTCACAGTCCTCGGCAGTAGGCCAGAGAGCTACTCTCATCAACTTTCCACGCCATTCCAAGCGCTCCGCAGCGGCAGCAGCCCGGCCGGGGAGAGCCAATGAACGACAGAGACGCCATGGAGCGGCCTATTCCGCCTCTCTCAAACGCGCACAACGTCACCAGAGCTTGAGCTACTTCAACGGTACAGCATCAATACCCGTGCACCCGAACTGTGAACATAATAAATAAGAATCAACCCTCCCCCGATTGCGAAACAAATTATTCAGACAACAATAAAAAAGTCTTACCCTGTAATATAAGCATCCCGTTCCAAAACCCAAACCCCTCAAAACACGAAAACCAGCGTGACGCCGCCCCAACAGCGAAGCCGTCACGTAACCACACAGTTCCAAAAATAAAAACCCCTCGAAAACTGAAAAGCAGCTTTACGCCGCCCCGAGAGCAAAAAAGCCACGGAATCAAACAGAAACTCACCCCTGGCGCTGGCATCAGATTCCGCCAGGGTAGAAGAGGCAGCAGTCCCCTTATCCCCGGCGCCCTCGCCAAGCACGCCATCCGGAGTTTCCCCGGCGTTATCTTCTCCTTTCTCGATATATTCCGGTGCCTCCGAATGCTGCGAGTGCACGAGTATGGCCGGCCGCGGTGAGCGGGGGAGGGGGGGGTTGTACTCGATATTAATGCACGGCCGTAGTCGTATGACCATAAACCCTCGCATCCCTACAATGCCGGGACGGAGCATGTCGGGTTTTAACCGACCAGGCATAAACATTGCTAGCACCGAGCGCGAAGCGCCGTGAGATGCTCGGCGAGTCGCATGAAGGGNNGGGGGGGGTTGGATGGGGAAGGTCGGAAGAAGAATCTTCACGGGGGGGGCACTCATGGCATGCATCGCCGTAGTCGTACGACCATAGACCCCCGCATCCCTATAATGTCAGGACGGAACAGGTTTTCCCCGACCAGGCAGACATTGCTTGCACCACTCAGCGGGGGGGGGGGAGAGACTCATCAGCAAGGTCAGCATATCGATCTGATGACATGAGCTCTCCTCGCCCTAACCGTGTCACACTCCGCAAGTAGACTCCCTCACAAGAAAGAGGGGGCAAGGGGGGTGCAAAGGAAAATCACACACACAGCCAACGCACGAGCGCAGTTCAGCGCGGTGGTGTACACCAAATAATCTGGTACATGGTTGGACCGATGCCGGGCCGTATCGCATGCGATTCAGCGCAGTAGTGCATGAACCACGGGGCGGAATTGCCGTATACCGACGGCAGCGCGCGCGGGCCAGGATTGACGCTTCGCAACTACGAAGATCGTATTTTCGTCTCACCACCTCGCCTACTGTCATTTTAAGTAAACCCTCGGTGATCTCCCAACGAGACATCGACTTAGGCATGCATAAAGTGAAACATCTAGGTACGCACGAACAAAAACAGCGTCCGCTTCGAGGTTTGGGAAAATCGACAACGGCCCGCTCCCGCCCTCCATCCTTGAAGAACGCACCTGTACCACACCAGAGCGAAACAAGCACCGGCCCTTGCATGGGTCGCATGCACGTACGCCGCAGGCCTTTCCTTGCAATCGGCGCGTTTCTCGTGAACAAATCAAATCCGAAGCATTCTTATTTTCAAAACCTAAAAAACGTACCTCAAAAACACGAGAACCTAAATCAAGTTTTCGCGTTCCCAGAAGGCCCCCTCCCAAAGGAACCCTGGCCCTGACACTAACGCCCCCAGAGCCCGAACCACGGCCAGAGAGCACGACCACGACCAAGCACATCATCTAGCATTCCACTACCCCTCCCGCGTCCCCTCTCCCCCCCCCTCCTCTCCCCGGTCATCTTGCTAATTAGCCTGGACACCTGATCCAAAAGCACCGTCTTACGCCACTCCAGTAGGGTTGCCCGTGCATCAAACCACAGACCCCCAACAGACCCCTCCCAACGACCCCCCCCCCACCCCCCCCCCACCCCCCCCCCCCCCCCCGCCTCCTCCACAACCGCGCCCCCCCCC
>JAXFYO010015796.1:4347-15628 GCA_034768055.1 Saccharina latissima
CCTCTCCAGCTCGATCGCCTCTTGCTTCGCTTGATTCCTTGACGCCGCCGCCTCCGCACCGATATGACATGCTTCAGCCTTTTTGGTAGCAGCGGCGGCCTCCGTCTCCGTCGCCTTGGCGCGAGCAGCCCTGGCGGTCGCGGTGGCAGCGGCTGAGGCGCCCTCGGCCGCAGAAAGCGAGGCAGCGTGCAGGCAAAGTCGGCTCCACCCGCGAAATAAAAGGGCTTTGTCCCTGTCCCGGCCGACGCGGGTGATCTTGATGGAATGCAGCAGCGGCGGGGGGTGTAGAACGAGCCATCTGCATGAGTGTCTAAGCGAGCTGGGCGAGGTTTCATGGTACACGGTGCAAGCTTATCTTTCTACGGCCACAATACGAATACAGCTGAAGAAAAAAACACTACGGTAGAGAGGGCACTTTTGTACGCCTACGCCTCACCAGTATCTTCGCAAGGCGCTCCCGCTTCTCCTGAAGCATCTGGTTCACGGCTTTTTCTCGCATCTCCAACTNNCTTCAGCCTTTTTGGTAGCAGCGGTGGCCTCCATCTCCATTGATTCGGCGCGGGCAGCCCTGGCGGTCGCGGTGGCAGCTGCCGAGGCCCCCTCGGCTGCGGAAAGCGAGGCAGCGTGAAGGCAAAGTCGGCTCCACCCGCGAAACAGAAGGGCCTTGTCTCTGTCCCGGCCGACGCGGGTGATCTTGACGGAAATGTGGAATGCAGCAGTGGTGGGGGATGTGGAATGATATATCTGCATTAGTGTTGGGCGAGGGTTTGATGCGGTACGGCGCGACTTTCTTCCCGTAATTATGTTGCCTCAATACGAATTCCTCTAAAGAAAAAACACTACGGCAGGGAGGGCATATTTGCACTGATACGAGTACGCCTCACCAGTATCTTCGTACGGTGCTCCCGCTTCTCCTGAAGCATTTTATCCACGGCTTCTTCTCGCTTCTCCAGCTCGGCCGCTTTTCGTTTCGCTTGCTTCCTCGATGCCGCCACCTCCACGCTGGCTTGGGATGCTTCATCCTTTTTGGTAGCAGCGGCAGCTTCCATCTCCATCGCCTCGGCACGCGCAGCCCGGGCGGTCGCAGTGGCAGAAGCCGAGGCTCCCTCGGCGGCGGAAAGCGAGGCAGCGTGCAGGCAAAGTCGGCTCCACCCGCGAAACAAAAGGGCCTTGTCCCTGTCCCGACCGACGCGTGTGATCTTGACGGAACGACACAACGTAGCAGAGGTGGGGGGTGCCGGGAAAAATGGCTACATGTGTGTCGATGCGAGCCGGGTGAAGGCGCGAGGGGGCACGGTGGGTGCTTCTTCTTTCCGTCTTTCTACTGCCACAAGGTTAGGTTGCCGAAACTAAAGACAGAACTTCGATTGTAGAGCGAGTGCCAATCTAGTGCTTCATCTCACCAGCATTCTCGCACGGCGCTCCCGCTGTTCCTGAAGCACCTGGCGAATGGCATCCTCTCGCCGCTCCAGGTCGGCCGCCAACGCCAGCGTTCCGTCTTCACCTCGTTTTTCTTGCCCCCTCGACGACGCCACGTCCGCGCTGACAGCCGACGCTCTCCTCCTCGCCGTAGCTTTCTCCGCGGCAGCAGTGGCCTCCGCCTCCATCGCCTCGGCCCGAGCGGCCCTGGCGGTCGCGGTGGCAGCGGCCGAGGCCCCCTCGGCGGTGGAAAGCGAGGCAGCGTGCAGGCAAAGTCGGCTCCATCCTCGGAATACAAGGGCCCTATCCCTGTTCCGGCCGATCCCGGCGATCTTGATGTACAGATAGAAAGCAGCAGAGGTTGGCGTGGATACATGAACGAGTGTCCGTGCGCGTTGGACGAGGGTACGATGGAGCACGGTGTCCGCATTTATTTCGGTATAAACTTTGCCTACCAGGTGAAGTTGTTGCCCCTAAACACGATCCTACTGCTACACAAGGAGTACCAAGTACCGCAGAACCTTACCAGGGTCATGGCACGGCGCTTCCGTTCCTGCCGAAGCTCCTGGCCGAGGGCTTCCTCCCGTCGCGCCACCTCGGTCGCTGACTTCGAATCTCCGGCTACTTCTCGCGCCGCTTGCTCCCTTGCCGCCGCCACATCCGCGCTGGCGGCGGCCGCTCTCTTCCGCGCCTCAGCCTTCTCCGCAGCAGCGGTGGCCTCTGCCTCCATCGCCTCGGCACGGGCAGCCCTTGCAACCGCAGTGGCAGCTGCCGAGACCCCCTCGGTGGCAGAAAGAGAGGCAGCGTGAAGGCAAAGTCTGCTCCAACCACGGAACACGAGGGCTCTGTCTCTGTCCCGGCCGACGCGAGCCATCTGAGGAAGCAGCATATAAGTCGGAATATGGCATATTCAGTTTTTATTGTTGCCTGCGGAGATATTATTTCTGTAGCCTCAGCCTCGACGAAAGCAGGGCCGGCGGTATCTACGGCCGAGCTGTCTTCGGCGGCGGAAAGCAAGGCAGCGTGAAGACAAAGAAGGCGCCAATATTGAATCAGGAAGGTCCTTCTGTAGTCTCAGAGTGGCACGAACTCGACCGAAAGTGGGGTTGGGGCTACTGGCGACGGAGAAGGGGAGAGGTAGCCGCAAGGTACGCCCATTTGCACCGTTCACGCTCGCGTATCGGCACATCTCCGACGGGTTGTAGCAATCCTTGGTGGTATATATAGCACCAATAGCAACTTCCCGGTGCTACCCTCTCACCATTTTCGCAGCTCGACGTGTTTGCTTCCTCCGTACTTCTTGCTCGGACTTCCCCGGTATCTGATAGTGATCCGCTGCCGCGCTGTCGGTACCCGGCGCTTCCTGATACCCCCGCCTATTCATCTCCTCGACCACCTCGACTGTATCGTTGGTAGCACCCCCCTTCTGCGAAGGGTTGGCCTCACCAACCTCGAGGTTTTCTTCTCCCTCTATTGCCTGGGCTCGAAGACCTCCGGCACTCCCGGTGGTGGCCGCCGAAGCTCCCACCGAGGCATTGAGAGACCAAGCATGGAGGCACAGGCGGCTCCAGCCTCGAAACAGGAGGGATCTGTCTCGTTCGTGACGCGCTCGGAATATCTGGCATGCAGAGAAAAGAGTGTCCGTACGCTCGAATTAAAACGTGTTTTTTTAAGGCACTTTCGGCTACTCGTTCTGAGATGCTCTCGTGTTTCCCGTTCAGAGGACAATCTCGCTGCAGAAATCATTGCCTATGATATGCGGACAACAATAGGCTTCTACACTTTCGCCTCAAACGACTCACCCGCCGTAAATGCTGCTCTCGAAGCAAGCGGTTCAATTCATCATCCTTACGCTTCAGCTTCGCTGCCAGTTTCGACGTCTCGGCGGCCTCCTGCTGTATCGTTTCCGTCTCGGCCACAGCACCCATGTTGGCACCGACCCCCGTCCTATTAATAGACACCTCAGCCTTTTGAGTGTTGGTAGCCTCGTCCGCCTTCTCGTCGTCGACCAGAGGAGCTCTGGCAGCGGCCGCGGCGGCGTGCATGCAAAGACGGCTCCATCCACGGAACAAGAGGGTTCTCTCTTTGTCACCGCACAGGCGCTCGATCTTTACGGGGGGCAGCGGAATCGGCGACGAATGCACGGATGCGGAGAATAAAACATACCACACAATGCGTGCACACATCGAGAGGTCTAAGGGGTGCATGCACTTCTTTGGCATTCTACAGTACGTAGATGCTGTTCGCTCACCAGTCTCTTGGTTCGTCGTTCCTGTTGCTCTCGTGCACCGTCCTTGTCATTGTGGGGCCTATGCCTGTGACTTTCCGTCAAACTGGAGCTGCTGGCCGTTTCCTCCTGGGCCCGCCCCTTCGCTGCTGCGGGCGCCACCCTATACCGTACGTATTCGGAATTTTCGGCGACAACGGCAGCTTCTCCTGACTGGCCTGGGGCAGGTGCGGCAGCGGTCGTGCCAACAACTGAGGTTCCCTCAGCAGCACGAAGGCGAAGGCGACTCCACCCGAGGGAAAGAAGGGGCCTGTCTCGGTCACGACACGCGCGGGTGATCTGCACGGGGCACACAAGAGAGCAAAAAAATGGGCAATTTATTGAAATGGAAGATTCAACCGTTTAGATCGCGGCGCTCGCTCGCATTGCTTTTCCCACAACAGGGTTCTGTTTCTCAGCTGATTCGTAGATAGGGTAACCGCCAATGAGCTCTCTTTTCTTCTCACCACCATTATAGCCCGGTGTTTGCGTTGCTCCCGAACCAGCTGCTCCAACTCGTCCTCCCTGCGTTTCAGCGCTGCTGCCATCACCGAGGCACGGGCCACTGCCCGTTTGGCTTCGTCTCTCGCCGCAGCCGACGATTTTTTTACGATAGCGGTGTCTTTCGCTCTTTGGCGCGTCTCAGGCTCCTCTGCAGCGACGGGCTGCTCCTTATCCGCGGCCTCAGCTCTGATGGTCCTGGCCGCAACCGTGGCAGGGGCCGAGCTTCCTTCGAGGGCGTTGGGACTCGCGCTGTGCAGGTAGAGACGGCTCCAGCCTCGTGAATACAGGCGTCTGTTTCTTTCAGCCAAAATGCGAGCAATCTGGGTGAGGAAACGGGGACCAAGCGAAAGCGCGAGTGAATGGCGTCAGCGGTGACAACGCCTCAGCTCGATTTCAGTCCACCAATATTATACCTTACCGGTGTACAGCGATTATTGTATGCCTCATGCATATTTTTGGTCAACGTATACCGGACTGACATGCAACATCCGAAAAGCTCGGATTTATTCCCCGCGAGATTCTTACCAGGCGAACTCCTTGTCTCCGCAGAGCCTCCTCCGCCTCCTCTGCCCGCACCCGCGAGGCCTCTACAGCGTTATCCACACTCGCTGCCACTCCCAATGCCTCTTCGCTCGCTGTAGCTGCACCCGCCACTGCCGAGGTCGGAGCATCGACCTTTCCGTCGGCAGGCGTAGCCTTCTCCTCGGCGGGACCGACTTGGAGGGTTGCGGCAGCGACCGGTGTAGCGGCCGCGATGAGTTCCGCGGCGCGGACACTCGCGCCGTGAAGGTATAGGCGATGCCACCCGCGAGAAATGCGCCTCCTGTCTCTATCGCGGAAAATTCGAGCAATCTGAGGGCAAGAGGATACAGAAACGGCCCGACCGTACGGCACAGGGGACGGGCGGTGGCCAGTCGCAGCACGTCAGGGGCTAGCTAATATTCCGCATTTCGTGAGGCAAGAATACCGGTAGGCAAGAACGCCGTGTTGGGGGGTGTTCCTACAGCAGGCGAAGAGTTTGTGCTACCGAGAGAGGTGCCTCACCGCTGCCTTTGCCATTCTCCGTCGAAAATCCTCCTCTTTGCGCGTCCGCTCCATGGCCGTGTCTTTGTTGGCCGTTTCAATCCCTGAAACCGCTGAGGCGAGNNCACAGGCGGCTCCACCCGCGAAACAAACGGCGCCTGTTCGTGTCGCTGAACACCCGCGCAACCTGACAACGCAGCCCGAGGATCAATTGACAAGAGGTGTGACGACGGCTTGGGGTAAAGGACGGGTGGCTACGTCTTAAGTTACACCGGGTCATGTTTAACGTATGTATTCATTGGTGATGACGGCACATGACGTTATACTTGAAATGCACAGCCATCGTATCGTAATTATGATGCATTGGTCAATCGACCCATACCCACCTTCTACCCAAACCACGTTTTTTTTTCCACCCTGAAATATGCGTTCGCCGTTGTTCCAAGCCAAAACCTCGAGTAAGATACAAGAGTTACCCCCTTTTCCCGACGACTAGAATCAATCCACACAGTCGCAGTGCTCTAGGAAGCACCATTTTTACAGACACGGAGCGTCCTTCTTACCAGTCGCCCCGCTTGCCGTCGCTTCTGATCGTCGAGGGCTCGTTCCGCTTCATGCGCCCTTTCCAGTAGTTTAGCCGCCCCCACTGAAGCCTCCCCAACTTCCTCTGCTGCATCGTCGCCCCGCTGCACGGCAGCAGCATCGACCCGCTCCATGCGATCCGCCGTGGCGACTCGGGAGGTAGCTGCGTCTACGTCCTCGGTCGCATCGGCGGCCTTAGACGATGCCGCGTGCAGGCAGAGTCGGTTCCAAGAGCGGGACAAGGATCGTTTGTCCCGTTCACTGCACACGCGTGCCATCTACGACACACGACACCATAATGCACCGAAGATGTGGGGAGTAGCAAGACGGCGGAGTTACTACCTTTCACGTACTATACGAAGAGTCATTGAGAGCGGCGCTGAAGTCGGGTTTTTGGCACCCACTTCTCCCAGCACCGTGATGCAACTGGCAAGCGTCACTGGCTGAGCGTTACTGGCTGATGATAACGGCGTGGCGTTGTTTCAATATCGTGCCCGCCCCTGCCGCATCTCGCGCTCCGTATTGGTTACATTGTATCGCGATGAGTTCTTCCTCTACCATGTCATTGGTTCTGACGGTCTGGCCATGGCCTTTCCTGAAAAAAATATATACCCACAGCCGCGTTGGGAAACTCATCGCGTAGACAGAAGCGAATCCAGCCAAACAAGAGGAGGCATTATTCCTCTACTACACGCGAGTGCGTCCATTCATGCCATCGACTTCAATGACAGTATCGTTATGATTGCCGAGATCCATAACTTACCAAGTGCAGTGCTAGCTTCTCCTGGTGCTCTCTTGCGTCTCGCTCGGCCAGCTGTGCACGTTGCCGAAGGGCAGCGACGCTCGTGGCGAGGTCGTCGGAGGTGGGGGCCGCGGGGGTCTCCTCCGCTTCCCCATTGGTCTTGGCGGCCCTCGTCGCAGCTATCGAGGCCATTGACACCGCTTCAAGAGCGCTCTGCGAGGGGATGTACAGGAGCAAGCGGCTCCACCCCCGGGTTAACGATCGCCTGTCTTTGTCTTGAAGAATTTGATCGATCTAATCGCGCATGGGACGAACAACAAAAAAACACGTGTGCACCAATCAATATAGNNATCGATATAGTGCAACGACACGCCTTGCGTTCGGTAAAGAACAGCCCAACAACAACGAAGATTTACGTCGCAACCATTTTCGTGTTTCCTCTGTAACGACCACGAATATAATAGTGAGTTCACGCAATTGGGCCCTGCAGTTTTCGACCATCGGCATTTACTCTTCTATAAACCTTGTTTCCTGTTTCGTGCCCCCGCATATTCTTTCCCTTTTCTTGCCCTTGGAGTTGTGGCATCATCGGTATAACCCCTTTCTGACGCTTCCCCTCGTACTATGTGCAAACCCTCCTCTTGCCCACCTTTTTGCTGGCGCGAATTATCCGCTCTTCTCGTAGACGATGCCCCGACAACTCGTTTTCGTCCTCGGTTTCAGCGCCGTGCTTCTCCGAGTCTGTCCCCCGTCTACCCCCTCTAGCCTCAAGACGAGCAGCCGGGTCTACAGTAGACGTGGCCGGGGCTCGGGAAGCTGTGCCGGCAACGCTGACCAACGCCGATGCTGCCTCGGCAGCGGCAAGCGAGGCGGCATGGAGATAGAGACGGCTCCAGCCGCGGAAAAGGTACCGCCTGTTCTGGTCACCTCTCCGGCGTCCAACCTGGTACGGAAATAACGTGGAGAGGGCTTTGATAAACCACGCGGTGCTTGGCGGGGGACAGAGCGTATCCCAGTACCGGTAATCGTCGTGCCGTAGTAAGGCTCGCAAACGGCAGAGACTTGACTGTGGACCGACACGCGACAAGCACAGCTGCTTGCGTAGTTCCGCACCGAGCTACCATATCTCGACCACAAACAGAGGGGGGGGCATATCATAGGGTGACCGCGGCAAAAATCTATCAAGGAGAGCAACAGACACGCAATTGGTAATATCGACTGTGTTTCCTGCAACTACAATGGCTCGCGAGCAACGAGCTCGCACGATTTTCTTGTGGTCTTCTGCATCTCACCACCAGCCCGAGAACGCGATTGCGCCTGTCTAGTCGAGCTCGTTCTTCCTCCTCCACCGCGGGCATAATCCCTGCGCCTTCGTTAGAAACCGCGTCCGCCTGATGAAAACCTCGCTCTGTTGCCGTCGTTGCCGCCCCTCTAGCCGCTCTAGCGGCTGCGCCTGCATGCTTCGACGCTTTCGATTCGTCGACGCCGACCGCTGGTTCGCTATCCTTGATCTCAGCTCTTTCGGCTCGGGCAGCGCCAGCGGCGGAACGAGCGACAGCAGGATAAATGTCCTCAGCGGCGTTGAGAGATGCAGCGTGCAGGCAGAGGCGGTTCCAGCCGCGGAATAAGAAGCGCCTATCGCTGTCTCGGCACAAGTGGGCCATCTAGGAAGCGGTTGTTACGAGCGACAAAATCAGCAATGGAACCGCGGATGAGAGCCGGGTTGGAATCAATCTCCACTTTGGAAAGGGTTTAGGGAAAGTACTCCTTGAGGGGCTTCTCGACGCGCTCCCGCCTTGCCTGTGGCAGGCCACCACTTCGTTGGTGATGGTGCAAACCCGACACACCTACCGTACCGGAACAAAAAAAACGGTGACGCTCCTACAACGTGGCATCTAAGGGATACAACAAAATGAAGCAGTGCCGAGGCAATAGCGGGGGTGCTCCGCAAACACATCAAGCGTTTGAGGTCGGCGTGTCCGCTTTCTCTCGACGGGAACAAGTGCACAAAAAAGGCGACAGGACGCAAAAACTATGGATGTACAATACCTAACACGGCCTGCTCTCTTTGCCAAAAGCTGGAAGTGCCCACGGCGGAGACTATCGGGCGAGCTGCTCACCAGTTGCACGGCACGTTTCTGTCTCTGCTCTCGGGCGCCTTGTACGGCCGCTTCTGCTCGTTCTTGAAGGGTAGCAGTACTCGGTAGGACACTAACAGCCGTGGTAGCCGCGGAGGCTTCATTTTCCTCAACTTTAGACTCCACTCCCTTCGCCACGGGTGTGTCCTTCGCCGACTGTGACTCGGCGGCATTGCGGGAGGCAGCATGCAAGCACAGCCGATTCCATGCACGAAACATCAAGCGCCTGTCTCTGTCTTTGCAAGCACGATAAATCTGGGTGCGCAAGCGGCAAGATCGGGGACAGTGACGCCACGATGATGGTTTTAGCGGGCACTTCGGTCCGCAGTCGCAGTCTCGTTCTCTGCAACCGGTGTCGCTTCAACAACTAATAGGTAGACGGCTCGTATAGCCGAGCTTTTCTGTGGGGCTTAAAATGTGATTGGCCTGCGAGGCAAAAAAGGGAACTGCATGGAGGGGAGCCCACTAGACAAAGCCACACGTACAGCATTTGGCTAAATTTCAGTAGCAGTATCACCATCTCTACACAGTGCCACTCGCAGAATTGCCAGTGCAACATTCCAATAGTCCAACATACCTCCAATCTTGAGCAAAAAAACGGCGAAGTCCGGGGTACATTGCTCGATCCCACCACAAGGTTTACCATAAAAAAGCACGCCCAACACAACTCACCCAAGGAATATAATTTTATAGCTTCACAGGCAACACGAAAGCATTCTCACCAAGCGACTAAAGGGGTGGTTCGCGCTACCCTGCCGATTTCTTTCAGCCTCCTCCGGCCTCGCTTGCAGCTCCACTGCCTCTCCAGAAGCCCTGGAAGCTTGTCGGGGCGCGCGGTCGCTCGCCGATGCTGCCGTCGCCATCTCGGTGCCTGACGTACCCATTTTCTCCCTCTGCTGTTTGCCAATGGCCGCCGAGGCGAAATTTCCCGTGGCCGTAGTAGCCCTGTGAACTTCGACAGCCGATAGCGTTGCGGCGTGAAGCAGGAGGCGGCTCCAACCCCAATATCGGAGACGTCTGTTCTCGGCCTCGTAAATGCGCGTGACCTTTGTTCGTGACGCAGTTATTCGCAAAAAAACAATGTACACGTATTAAAAACATGACAGCAATGTTCCGGAGTTGATCGATTGGACCTTCGAAACACGGGGCGTGGTTCACCGCTTCGAGCTTTCCAAATACTGAAAAAAACTAAAAATACGAGAGTCGTGTCACCTTTGTCCTGGTAGCGGCGGGCACATTTCGCGTCAACTTCTTCATTTTAATTGTTTGCTGACGTATATTGCAAGCAACGGCAAGTTAGCTCAAACTTCACTATCATGCGACAACAGAAACAAGCACTGGGAGGACATACGGCATGCGCCTTGTAGGACGATGAAAAATGCCCTCTTTCGCAAAAACGCCATTACACGTTTACTCACCAAGCGCTTGACGATCTGCCCCCGCCGTTCGAGTGAAGACATTCCCACCTGGCCGTGTGGGTCCTCGCCGATCCCGCTTAGACTCTTGGTCGGAGCATTGGTATCATTTTTGATGGTCTTGTCTTTGTCTGCTACCTCCCTCTCCGCTTTTGTGGCGGCGGCCGGACGACCGGCTGAGGCGGCGTTCCGGCAAAGTCGGTTCCAACCCCGAAACAAGGAACGCCTATTTCTGTCGCGGCAGAGGCGGTACATCTGGGGACAGGAATGTGAGACGGTTCTTGTGAGCAGATTTGCGGACGTCGGTGATGACTTCACCAGTATTAATGCCCATTGTTTACTCCTTTTCGGGCTCAGAAACGTGCTATCACCAAGCGCCACCCGGTACGCTCTCGAACTTATCTCAATCGCAAAAATAAACTATGATACCGGGTACGGTATGAAACAAGAGCAGGTACAAGGGTCTGCGACATGAACGTGTCAGTTCAAAGTGGACGTTGCGGTCACTACCGGACCCGAAATGAGCGAATACGTTGCGTTTTCCTTGATTCGGCCCTTTTCGCGGCTAGAGATACCACGCATTCACGCGACCGACTGGAGGAATGGCGCCTCAAAAACCACGCGCAGCAACTTCATTGGATTTCACCCTTTAGATTATTTCAAAGACACCACCGGAGTAAAGTAACTCACGAGTTTGGACGCCTGTTGTTGCCGATCTTGCGCGTTGCTTTCTCCTTGACCTTGACCCCCAATTTTTTCTTCGATGGGCTCGAGCTCCCCATCAACTTGCTTATGCTTCTCAGGCGTCTCCACAAAGGGCCGCGCGGTAGCTTTCGCAGTGGAGATGGCGTTCCCTGTCAAAGGCTGACGCCAAAAGCGAATCCAGGCCCAAACCAAGGCGCTTCTGGTGCGTTCCTTCGCGACGCGCATCACCTATTCAGAGTCGAGATGCGGGATATTGTGATCGGTTTGACGATTCCTTTGAGGACATACAGTTAAAAACACTGAACCAGAGCAGCTGCATGGCGTGCACAGAACAACGTTTGGCACGAAGTTGCTTGAAACGCGGGTCAGTCGCCCGGTCTTGCCGTTTCTGCATGTCTAAATAATAACTGTGGATGGTGGATACAAGCAAGCGAACCCCAAAACCCACGATCGACTTCCATGCAGCCTTAGGCAGCACCACGCTTCC
>JAXFYO010015986.1:0-11589 GCA_034768055.1 Saccharina latissima
AAAACGAGGCACAGGTTGTTCTCCCGTCACTTCCGCATCATCTACTCGTACGCTCCACTGGTGTGCACGTGTGCGCACAATGACAAATAACGTCGTAAGACTTTTAAGTACCAAATATTTTTACCGCTGCAAAAATCATCCTACACTAAATCCAAATAGTTTGTACCCAAAAGCGCGGGTGCAGTGTTAAAAGGGGCTTGGCCGCAGCTATTCCCCCATCCCATTTGCCCATAATTTTGTAGGCGTTTTCTTACTGGGTCTCCCAGCTCACGGAGGCATCACGGACTTGGGGGGGGGGGGGGGGNNCCCCCCCCCGCAGCAACTTTCTGGCTCAGCAACTGCCGCCTTCCGCTTGACCCTCACCGACCCCGCCCTTGGCGTGATAGCACCCCGACACGACCATGCCATTCTTGCTCAGGCACGTGATCTGGTACGTCTTTTGCTCCGGCACCCATTTAATCGTGGCTACACGCGCATAGATAGATTCGCGTCAAGCGGCGGCGATGGGGGAACAAGCAGGCAAGAAGAAGATGCGAGGGTCGCTTGGTTAGTATATACCATACCAGCGAGAAGAGACAGAGGTGCGCTCAAATGAACAAAACTGAACCCTTTTACGTACGAACCACGCTGCAGAAATAACCCAACTCTAATTCCAAGTAATTNNGTGGGGGTGGGGGGGGGGGGGGGTGGGGTACTCGATATTCATGCATGGGCCGAAGTCGTATGACCATAGACGGGGGGGGGTGGGGGGAGTGTACTCCATATTCATGCATGGCCGTAGTCGTGGGGGAGGGATATACTGCTGTATCGGTTATTGGTACTATTGCATATTGTAGTATCATACGGACCCTGTACGAGTATACATGTAGTGTCAAGAGGAATCGAAACACCGGCGAAATCGACGGCAGTACGTACACGAGGAAAGACACCATGATACCATGACACTAACAGCTACAGGCACGGTATGATAGGGGTCTATTTCGATTTTCGACAGGGTGTGTGCTTCACTGGGAAGCTGCGGACTATGACAGTCAGTAGTAGTACTGGTGTACTGGTATAGTATTTTACGAAAAAGGCATGTCTACGTCCAGGGTGTGTGTGCTATAACATGTACAACAGCAGTACCAGGTCTATTGTAACGCGTACCAGGTACCAGAGGTATATACTGTACTGTAGTACGTACACAAATAGTTGTAAAAAAAAAGAAAAAAAAACAGTAGCTGTGAGATCGAGGATTTCGCCGAAACTCATACCAGGTATTTGCAAGCTGAGTGTGAAGTCTATATATGTACATATGTGCATCATGCAGCGGACTTAAAGACAGCTGTAGTCGCGCGATTCCTCTCCGACAGCAGAGGTCTTTCTTGATTGCAGCAGAAGGCGGAGGGGTGATGTCGTCGTCGACCTACTACTGCCCAATACCTACCGTACGAGTTCCGCTCGCCGGCTGAAATTAAAAATTAAGATCTCGGGGGTTGGTTGTACGTTTTACACGCGACGTCCGTTACACGTTACACCATGTACTATGATACTATACGAGTACCTGGTATGTAGACTATGTCGTACCCATGTATGATATAAGCATCCAGCATAATCCGCTCTCTTTTGGTTCCGACCACCATTATTTCGTGCGTAATGCCACTGGATCCGTTACTCACAACCCGTCTCCATGTTTTGGTATAGGTACACGACGAAGCAGGTTCGTGCGTGGTGACGTGGCCACGTGCGAGCGACAGGGTGAGTACAGCAGCAGTAGAAGCAGCAGCAGTACTTAGCATATACCTGGTACATAAGTAATTATTTGATAGGTAGAAGCAGCAGCAGCAGTAACAAAACTTCTGCCCTTTTGTTACGAGGTATGATACGTATGCGATGCGCCAACGATGCTTCAACCCAACCAGCAGCAGTGTACGCACAGCAAGGCTTAGCACTGGGGTCTCCGATCGACGCCGCAGCATCACGCCGACACGAGCAACATGCAGGTCGGAGGTCGCGAACCCACAGCAAGCAGCAGTCAGTGTTGGCATCTATCTGATCATCTGATCAACCAACCCTCCGCCGTCCGTGTTGTCGGTTGTCGTTCACAAATTTCAAAGAGTTCACAAAAATATTCGCGTGTTTGTCCGGCGGATTTTTAGGCTACGAGTAGTGGGCTCGTACTTGCTGTACGTGCGAGTAGCGTACGGCAGGCAGTGCTTTGCTGCAGTACCAGGCGGTGTTGGTGGCAGGGCAATCAAACCGACGCGGTTGGCTCTGCACAGCGGCAGCGACTCGGACAGCGATGGGGGTACCAAGCTGCTGGAACAGAGTCCCCCCGTCAACGAATCCCTTGGTTGTTGTACTGGTGCGTTGGTACGTACCCTTCGAGCGATCGTTTGGACCGGCGACACAAGGTTCAGATTTCAGGTTTATCTCTCACACCAACAAGTACACGAAAGCATGAAACGGGGTATTTGGCGTGTAGTATGTACGAGTATACCAGGTACTGAAAGTGCCGGGGTTGGGGTTGATGCTACAAACACTTGTCTTCGCATGTTCCTGGTCCAACCCCGTCGACATCTCAGCCCAACGACGACTGGAGGCGTCAGCTCCGAGCCTGCTGTCGGCGACGAGTGGTCGAGCACACCTCGGAGAGCGGTCTGCCCCCACGCCCACAGACACGCAGCAGTTGCTTGAGAGAGAGGCCCAACCGTTGGCTCATTGCAACGAGAGAAAGACGATGGGTGTAGAATGCGGTCGCAGATACAATGCAATGTTTGCGAGAGAGGAGGGAGTCCGGTTCGACGGTTTGATCCTTCTAGGACCGGGGCTCCGGCAACGCCAACGCACCAACTACCACAGAGCGCCAACCTGCTGACAAAAACAAAACAGAAAATCTCCTTCTCACCGTGCTCTCTGGACAGAGCTTTCGATTGACCCAAGTCGATGAACCCCGCCGGCTTCCGCGATCCCTGTGTTGCTATCGATCCTCGCCCAAGAGTCGAGGGGAGGGACGTCATGTAGCAGTGAAAAGGTAAGCCGTCCAGCTGCCCCCAGAGCTTAGCGAAGGCGCAAGGCTCGTCATTTTGACCTTTACTCATGGAGCCTTGTCGCTGTTCCGTCTCTAGCACCTCCGGCCGTGTCGGTGCGTCTCGCGCGGTCGTCAATTTTTCGTAAACTCAAGGGAGAAGAGTTCCAGTCGTAGATAGGCAGGTATGAAGCGGGGCCAAAAAACAGTATTTTGGACTAAAGAGCCGAAATTATTTGCCGCCGTGGGCACTGCTGCCCCGCTGCGTATTTGGGACTCAATGCTGAATGCTGAGTGGCGCTTGGGGTGCACTTGGGGGGCATCATTCATGGTCTCAGGGCTATAGCTTCGTTGTTCATACCTGTGTGTACTCCGTGTGCCATTGTGACATTCGCTTGACTTTTGCAGCAGCGTCGGACATTTTAGCACCACAGCCCACGTACGTATGATACGTACTGCTGTACAAGCCGACCGACGATACCCCGTACGATCTGTATGATGTTTGATTGGTTGATGTCAACGCTGATGATACTGATCTCCCGAGGTACCTATGTACAAGATGTACACTGCTCTACATTACCACTCGGCACGTACAGCAGCAGCAGCAGCAGCAGTGTCCTCGTATCAACGCTTTACTCTATCTATGTGCTCACTCTCCAACAACAACAGATTGATTCCTTGTTCGGCACTCCACTTACTTTGTATGGAAGTACATTACACGAGATCTTCAAGTAATTAAGAATGCCCCGTTCAGGATCGACGGGGGGGATTATCGGAGAGCAGAGGGCGGGGTGTCCGATTCAGTCAAGCTGGGCGAAATCTGTACGTATGTACATACAAAGTATACTGCCTGTGCCGAATCGTCGGCTCGATGCAGATTCAGAGAACCGAAAATAAAAAAGGTTCGCATGGACGCTCTTTTTCTTATATTATACCACAGGTAGAAAACAAAAAACGGTTTGATCGCGGAATCGGGAATCGGGCTTGTACGTAGCATCTTGTATCCTTGTCGTATTAATAGTCGACGCCAACTGTGAAGGAATGGTCAACCACGAGCTACACACCTGGTACGCATCCAAAAGCAAGTATTATGTTGTTGCTATGTACGGGTTTATACATTTTATTTATTATTTTTTTCCATCCCGTTTATTATCTTCGCCCTTCCTCTTTCTCTCTCCATCCTGGTCGTCCGGGGTCACTAAGTAGGCTCCTCTCCCTCCTCCCTCACTACGGTTCGTGCCTTGTTTTTTTATCGCGAGAAGACTTCAGCACTTTCTTCCCTCGTCGACTCTCATCGAATTGTGCCTACCGACGCTACTATTAATAGGCGCTCTCAGCAGTTGATTCCGTTTTTTATTTATTTTTGCAAATACACTCAAAAGTCCGACTCACGTGGGGTTTGAACTCCGGAAATCAACTCTTAGAAGCGTTCGAGGGTACCACTATTAATAGACCATCGGGGCAACCGACTACATACAGCAGCAGCAGTCGAAAGAGCGAAGCATAATCAGCAATAATATGCAGTATCTATACGGACAGCACACAAAGCAGGGGGGCCTACACCAGGCGTTTTGGAACAAACCGACGAGGCCACAACGAGCATGACGCTGAAGGCACTACAGTAACTATATATTGAAAGCGCACGTACGCATCAGCACAGTGGAGGTACACTGCCCTAACAGCCGCGTCACCCCCCCTCCTAACAAAAATGATGGCACTCAAGAGCAAATAAATGTGTACGAAAGGTGGTGGTGGACTGTATATGCAAGGCAGCTTGTTGTGCGGTCGATACATGCCTCCGTACCGATACAAAAATGAAAATTAACTCCAGACCCATCATCACACAGCGTTCCACACCACCAAGACGGCAAAGGTAACAGACCTACTAGGACACGACAAATCATGAGGCGCCGTCCGCCGTCTTTCGTGCGATATTCTCGTTTGCTGAAAAGAAGCAGCAGCAGTTAGTTCCGTCGCGCTCAGTTACTCGGTTACCGTATCTTCCTAACCGCCTAGCTAACCAGCAACAGCAGTACCGCCTACGTAATGGAGACATTCCAAGATCCAAGATATATCTTTCAGACCCGAAGATCACCCCATGACAACCATCAGGTCTATATACAGTACATTACAAGTACGTTGGCCAGAGAATCAGCGAATTCCTCGCAATTTCCGCCGTGTCGTGAGAAGAGCAAAGCGTGTGCGGCATGGGAAACAAGCTGGTTTAGCTCTGTACACGACGAATCAGTACTCAAAACACTTTCCCCACACGCCACCGGCCACTGGCTGCATAAGTTCATGCACAAAACCTCCGCAACAGAAGAGCCTATATACGCACGACGTCGCGCGGACGGCGAAATTCCCGCCCTAAAACCAGTCGTCGGACAGCGCTGCCCGGAGCATGCGCTGAGACGCCCTCACTCCGCAGCGCTCGACTTCGTCCCTGAACTCGTGGCACGCGCTCGCGTCTCGCGTAGCTCTGATGCAGGCAATAAACTGCTAAACCAGTCAAGCCGTAGATAGCGCGGGGCAGCCGTTTTGTACCAACACGGTTGGACAGGGGGATATATGGCGGAACAAGAGCGAAGGGAGCGACGGCGGAGTGAGACATTTTTTGCGCGCCTTGGTCAGATCAGAGTGAGGGTTAGACGCGCCGGACGTTGCACACGAGATCCTACTGTGGTAACTGTTACAGGTGACGGTGCGGGGCGAAGGAAATGTGACCGTCCGTGCTTGCGAGATTTGTAGTTTACTTCATCAACCGCTTACAAGTTAGCTGTCAAAACGAAGAAAGCAGGCGTTTCGCACGAACGGTTGGTGTTGGCAAGCAGCCGTTGCGGCATTGTCTGCAGCAAGCGTTGGATCCAATGTCAAGCGGTACAATGGCCTCGGGGACATTCTCACAGCGCTGTGTCTCAGCGCCAGTCCATATAAAACAAATTCCGGGCAGTTTCAGACTTCGCCGCAGTCAAGTTGTCCGACCACGTTCACAGCAATGCACATGCGCGCGAGATTGTGACGCACTCTACAGGGATAATTCTGTCAAACACCAAGTCAAGGATGCTTTACGATGAAAAACTCGCAGAAAGTACGACAGACGAACGTCACTGTTTACAAAANNCGGTACACTCGAATCCCGATAAATTATACCAGGATACCTGGTAAGCCCGTGGATGGTGAAAACCGGTACAACATTTACTTCTAGATTATCAACACGCTGTTGGGCGCGGGGAAGCTGCTCTGGCTTTTTCTCCTACCTCTCTCTGCTCCGTTGGACACAGATGTCGTGAGCAGCACGCAGAGAACTTCCTCGGTTTGTCAGCCCACCGCTCGCAGTTTTCCTTGCAAAATACATTATGGGTACAGACCATGCAGCCAGCCGGCGGGCGAGGGGCGGGGAGGGGCGAAGAGACATCATTGTCAATGATCTACGAATAATATAGCAGACTGTGCTGCTGTGCTGCGTGCATCTTTCGTGGGGATTATAAACTGTTCCGAAGCTTTACATCTAAGCCCCAAGACTTTCGTGACGAGCTTCTGCTCCCGAGCGTGCGCTTAGCAACAGAGCCAGTGTAAACTACGCAGTAGGTTACAACCGCGCAAATGGCAACCATCGAAGCAGGAGTCAAGGCCAGGAACAGGCGGGGCCGGCCCCTTGATGCTAGCGCTTCCGTGGTGACAGCTTCTCGTGCCATGTCTCGCCTTCAATAATACAAAGCCGGCCTGCATAGGTGCTCTTAGATGCGCGCGTAGGGCGTGCAGAATTGTAGCGTGCTTGCGTACTTCGTATATATATGTAAGCCCGTTGTAATGCAGAGCAAGGCGGCTAGGTGCAACTCACAGCTCGAAATAAATAGGAAAGGAAACGCCGAGGGTTTCCTCAAGTATACCTCCGCGTTTAAAGTGCGTGGATAAGGTAAGGTACACAGCCATCTAAACGGGTTTGTGTGGACCGCTGCTAAAAGGAACAGGTAAAGGTACTAGATAAACGCAACCCCGGTCGCCCGTAATCGAGTATTGAGGTGCAGATATTGTTAGTCGTAGGCTCACGAGTATGACGAATTTCAAATTTCAGCCTTAATGTGGCATATACTGGTTCGTGCATTTTTCTGCTACGAACGAGAATTCGGATGTCGCTGGATCCACACATTTTGCTAGAGCCTCACACTTGGCAGACACCCCAGGGGATGCAGTAGCTCGCGTCGAGCACACGGCACACAGCTGGGGCACACACACCAAGAGACAACATCCTCCAGAGGCAAAGGTGCAGGCTCTCGTCAGGCTCAGGCCGCGATCGCAGGGCGTCAGGAGATGGGTCTTTTAGGAGTCGAATCTGGAGCAGGCTTGCGGGTCACGGAGCAGGCTTGCGGGTCACGGTGGTCACGGTGATGATACGAATTATGAAAAACAAAATGGCCAAAAAATGGGAGCTGCCAGCGGGCATGAAACCGCCGCAGAAGGCAAGCTCAATGGTTCGCACGAGCACCGCTTGAGCTACTGTAGAGCTTACTTAAACAACAAGGTAACTTTCTGCCTTTTTAATCCTGAAGTATGAAACTATGGAGCTCGTGGTTGACTGGTGAGTAGGTAAAAGGAACAACCTGAAATCACAAACACAACACACGATGTAGCCGCGTAGCTGAGACGATCGACCCCTTGGCGGCCGCTCTTTCGACTCGATCGGGACCGAGCCCCCAGCCATTTTTCTCTCACGGAGGCCCCTCGCGCCGCATATGCAGGAGGCACCAAGCGTTGCAATATTCGTTGGTCGACTCCATGCTAAGGTTAACAAAAATCGAAAACACGTGGAGAAACGTAGGTTTGCTACCGAAACAGTCCATAAGCTCTCTTCGATCGTCGTTTGTGCGATATTCTCCCTCGACAACCGCGTGCCTCCCAGGCGCTTTTTTCCCGCCCTATCCCCGCGTGCGCCTGCGAATAACAGCGGCGGCAACGCCCTATCTTGTATTGCCGCCGCGCGTTGAGGTCCAAGAAAATGCCTCGAACCGTATTTTTTACGTATTTTTCGGCAGTCGCGCTGCATTTGGGCGCGAGACGACGGTTTCNNTTCGCCCCGCTTATTTGCCACCAACCCCCCCCCCCCCCCGACCCGCAAAACCTTGTCCCGAGCAGAATCCTCCTTCCGAGCGTTGCTGCGTGGATTCGATACAACATTCCCGCGGCGAGCACTACCTTACCTCCAACGGTTAGACTGTGCGTTTGGAATGAAGGTAGGTACGGGTGTAGATGCAACCCAACCCCCAGCCTTAACCCTCCGCCGGAGCCAAAACGGGCCAAAAAGAGCCGGAAACGCGGCTGCGCCGCTTTAGCATTGAGCGATTTGTTTCCGAACTGCAGACCACAATTTCCCGTTCTGGCCAACAAGAGATAACACTGCCCGGAAACTTCCGTGAGAGCTGAGGAGGCAAAAACCCAATCCTCTAGAAGGAACCTGACGCTGCTGTGTAGAGTTTGCCTGCAGCTATGGGCTGCACACCCCCATGCAATGGCGTCCGCCCGGTATGGACGACAGGGTTGATTGGCCCTCTGCATTCGTTACTTTTCCATCAATCGTTTCGGCGTGTTTGACCAGTATTGTTGAATACGGGATGGTAACATGCGTGATTTTTGTCCGAACAGCGTCAGCGCAATAGCCCAGGTCGTATTTATTTCAAGGGGTGGGGTGGAGGGGGGACGGAAAGGGGGGGGGGGGTAGGAACACTACCGTAAAGAGCGTTGAGTTCGCACCGGCGTGTTATCGTTTTTCAGCGCTCGTTTTCGCGACAACGTTAATAAGGGTGCTAAAAGTCGAACATTATTCTATTTTCGGAAGGCTCACGACCAGATCTTTTTCCGACAACACCTTGTTCGGTATTTGGCAACCTTAACCTTTCCGTTCTGGAAACAATCGAGTGCTGAAAAATGATCGCACCACTGTGCGCACTCAACGCTCTTTTTACGGACGTAATTTCAGTTTTTAACCAAAGCTTCCACTGGCACATGCCGTGCACGGCCGACAACATCGTGAAATGATACTGGTAGGCAATCTAACCTCATGTCTACCGCAATCTTGGCGCTATCCGTGTTGCCCCATGAGAACACGGGCTTCAATATGACGAACGACCACGGTTGGGCCCTGCGGACGTCACCACCAACCTTGCATACGGCGACAGGTATATATCCATCGAGGCCGAGCGGAATTCATGGGCGCTCAAACTCACACAGAAGAAGTTTTTTGACGAGAGCAATTTCACCACGATCAATAAAAGGGCCGACGATCGAAAGTCCCCGCTACGTAAGGAAAAACAAGCGAAAAAATTGACGGGGGCGCCGGCAAAGGCTAGGGTGAAGCCTACCGAGCTACAGATCATGCTTGATGTCGCCCTCGGAGGGTCACGTCAGATGACCTATGTGATCTCCTCAATAGGGTCAGCGCTTCGATCTTCTACCCCTCCACTACGCACGCCTGAGGCCTGATTCAGGCGTACGTAGCGGAGGGGTAGAAGATCCAGGCACGGACTCGATAGAGTTGATCCCATATGTCATCTGACGGGAGCCTCCGAGCGCGACATTGCGCATGGTCTGAAGCTCGGAGGGNNNNTCCCCCTGGCCTTTGCCGGCGCACCCGTCTGATGTTTCGCTTGCTTCTCTTCACGTGGCTGCGACTTTCGATCGTCCACGCACTTCGTGATTTTCGTGAAGTTCCTCTTGTCAAAGAACTTGCTCGACATGTCGGGTGTAAACGAATACCCGCCATCGTGGGCACTGTTGGCGGTGACGTCCGTCCAGACAAGCTGCTTCCGCAAGGTCCGACCGTGGTCGTTCATCTGTGTGAACCCCATGTTCGTACAGGGCAACACAGACAGCGCCAGGAGTATTGGGGACATGAGGTTAGCTTGCCTTCTATCAGGTATGTGATATGCTGTCGACTGTGCACGGCATGTGCCAGCAACGCTCGGATAAGAGCTCCCGCGAAAAGTGAATTTAACGCTCCCACGAACCTATGGTCATACGACTACGGCNNATGAAGTACACCCCCCCCCCTCCACCTCACTCCCTAAAATGCCACCCGGGCTATTGCGGTGACGATCTTGGGATAAAAACCAGGAAAGTTATCACACCATCCCGTGTTGAACAAGAGTGTAGTTATTTTGACCGCCACAGTTCCGATGACGATTCAAAAGGCGCAGTCTAACCGGTAGGGGCAAGGCAATGCTCGCCACGGGAACGTATCGAACTCTCGTCTACAGAAAGTATTAGTGCTACTTTCAAACTGTTTAATACGGTATACGCGTCATCGCTTTTGACGTTCAAGGGAATGCTGTCGGATGCTCCGTACCGGC
The DNA here is from genome assembly GCA_034768055.1 of Saccharina latissima. Classification (NCBI taxonomy): domain Eukaryota; class Phaeophyceae; order Laminariales; family Laminariaceae; genus Saccharina; species Saccharina latissima. The sequence continues at coordinate 10,351 of JAXFYO010015986.1, forward strand.
CCGGAAAGCAAAGTGCCCCGTGTGCGTGATTTACCCGTGACAAAAAGACAAAATTTGCAACGCAAGGCCCGTGTGCATGTCATACATGGTGCTCGGCCTTACAGGATGAGCCTCTGCACACCTCCGCCTGGCGTCGGAGTCGTGTGTGCGCATACATATACTGCTGCTGCTGCTGCTGCTGCCGCCATGCTGTTGAGATGCTCTGGGCTCCACCCACCCGGAGGAGGAGCGCATCCTCTTTTGGCCCTCGACGAACCCGCTCCGGCTGCAGGCTCAGGTTCAGCCTATGTGTTCCGGGCCCAGGCTCGTCGGAACTCTTGTGCACAGATAGAACGATACAAAATTTGCCCGCCGTCACCTCCTCTACAATTTCCGTGTCGCAAGCTTCTGGTGCTCCCACGTCACCACTGTGACCCCCAAAGCCTGCGCGAGCTTCGACTCCTATAAAGGTGCCCTGTAAATACCTCCGTACGCCATGCAAGCCCGACCTGAGCCTGACGAACAGACTGTCCGTTTAGCTTTACGGAATGCTGTCATGTTACGTGTGTCTTAAGCCCTGTGCCCTGTGCTCGACGCGCACTGCTGCACTGGGTATTCTAGGTGCAGGGTGCGAGGCTTGCGGGGGGAAGGAACAGATCCCGCAGCATCCGAATCATTCATTATGCTGTCCTCACAGCAGTACCACCCTTTGGCAAGAAGTTTCCGAGCTCATTGGGTTCGGAGAGTCACACTGGATTGCTGATTGGCGTAATGTATAGCTCGTGGTCGCGAAAAGGCACACCATGGGCCTATCAATACGATATTACCGTACAACAAGTGCTGCTCTACGTGTGCACAGCAGTGCCAGCAGTAGGAACAACAACAACAGCAACAACAANNACTGAGCTACTCAATCAGCGCTGACTTTTTCTTTTATATGGTCCCCGTTGCTAGTCGTGCCTTTTTTTATAGTGGTACATTTCCAATTCCGAGGCACATTCGCCATGGAGCACCCCCTGCATTCCAGCAGCCTCTCCCTCGACACACAATCGAGTGTTCTTCTATCGTGGTTGTCTCCACTTGATTGCACCCTTTTTCACTCATAAAAGGTGGAAATACGACTTCGGCGGGACTCGAACCCGGGACTTATTTAGTCCGATTTACAAGGGATCAACCACTTAGCCACTCAGCTACTTAGTGGCTAAGTGGTTTATCCTTTATAAAACGAAAAAAAGAAGTACCTTTGGGCTCGAGACAGCC
>JAXFYO010016074.1:0-13385 GCA_034768055.1 Saccharina latissima
CCCCCCCCCCCCCCCCGCCGTCAGGCAGTCAGAAATGTTTTCGTAAAAAAAAAGGTACAGTACTCCTATCGCAGTTCGCGTCCCACGGAAGCACTCTAACGTCGATGTTCTCGTAGGTGCACGTAGTTGTGTGCTTTCTCAAGACGGCGATCAAGATGGGGGAGAGAGCGCCCGTCCCACCTCAATGTCTGAGACGTCGGCGTCTATCTCCTCGGCGAGGCTCAGCCTCCAAGACCTCGTCAGGCGTATCTTGTGGTCCAGGTTTTGCAGCGGCGGGTTGGAGGTCACCATCCTGCCGGTGGTCGTCAAGAGGTCGATGCAAGCGTTGACCCGCGCTCCGCCTGCTCACCCGGTGGGGGGGGGGGAGGAGAAGGCTGAACTTCGGAGGGAAAACTTGCCGGAAAAAGTGCCGACTGCAGCATCCGTCGCACGTACTGTAGCGGAGTCCAGCCTGCTTGGGAGGGGGAGGTGTCTGAACTGCAACGGAACGGAGATGTACGACGCTCGTGCAACATGGTGATACATATGCCTATGTTGCACGCTCTTCCTACTGTAGAAGGGAGATATGACCACAATTACGGCTTTTGAAGTCACGATACCTGGGTCCCAATACCAGTAGCAGGCTTAACCGAGAGGTTTACGCAGCAAGAGACGCCCTGCTGGACGTTCACCGCTCGATGATGGAGGTCGAACCGACGTATCGTCGACGGTACCCTTACCTTTGTACTCGACAGTATAGTTGAGGGTCGCCGTGTACAATACGAATATAACTAACCCCGACCAATAACCCTAAACCCCAACTCAACCAACCAACGTATAGGGTAAGCCTTCTTCGTCGCGTACACAGTAATGTGCGTCAACCATATAGAGTCGAATATGATGGTAAGCTCCACTGGTAACGTCTGTCTCTCCGGGCGTTGCGGGGAAGAAGAGACACCGAGCCATGCCTTTACAGTGCGGTCGAGAGGAGTAAGTACGTTTGGGCCCAAAATATGTGTTTCTGATTGACGGGGCGCTGCTTAGCCCAATTATTTTTCGACTGAAGGAACTTGCAACGTATTCCTTGCAATCCCCCTTTGCGTTCTATATAATGCAGCATGTTTCCTTGTATACCTATCTATCTAACCCATGGGGTTGTTCGTCGGACTGTGCGCGCACGTTTGTTTAAAATCAAATTCGGGATTTGGGGGGAGAGTTTTACTATTACTAGAGGCTCCTCAAGCCAGACTGGAGCAATACAAAAAAAATTACGCGTACCTCCACCCTTAGATTCGTCCACTGTTCCGAGGCATTGTATACACGGGATGTACATTCTGCATGAGGACATACAAAACCCGTAAGTACGGCGCGATCGAAGTATCACTCTCAGCTGGCAAAAATGAGTTTCGGCGAAATCCTCAATCTCATCACAGCTGCTGTTTTTTAATTTTATAAATATAGGAACAACATACTATACGTAGCGGTCGGTGACCATAAAAAGTGGATGGGGGGAGTTTTTTTACCGGGTACCACTCTGTCTGGCAAACGTAAGAATCGTTCGGGCCGCGAAAAAATGAACACCATCACCGTCCTTATATTTCCCGACCTATTATTTGCGTTTATTTTGTTTTGTTTTTTTCTCTGTTTCNNGCGTGCTTCCTCGAACTCTCAGCACACTGCACAAACTAATCCAAGCAGCAGCAGCAGCAACAGCAACAGCAGACACTACGAAAACAAGGGGAGCGTCGCCCCCTCATCCTCACCCAGGTGCGCATGCCACCGCTTGGCGACCAACAGCCCGCCAAGAGACCGTTTGGCCGGTGCGAGAGCGCGATGCTGGATGACGGCTCCAATAAACCCACGGGCGTTCTGTCCATATTTTCGTAGGCAGGTTAGGTGTAGCAGAAAATGAAGGGGAGGGCGGGCGGGCGGGCGGGGGGAGGGGGGTGAGGGAGGGGATTTCACCGCGCAAAGTGCTATTGACACGCCATCCGGAATAGTAGCAGCAGACGAAAACCATTGTGACGAAAAGAGCCCAACGCACTCGACAACGCTGGACGAGCATAATGTCGGCTGCCAGGACCGCCCTTTAACCGGCCGCTTGTGTACGGGACCGGTGCGTGAGGAGCGTATGCGGATTCCAATGTTTCCGTTCGCACAGTATTGCCGCTTTTCTTCGACCGATCAAACATCAAACAACGAGTTGTACTGTCGCACTACGGTGTAAGGTATATATGTTGTGCCCCCGCATGCGCCTGTCCTGTTTCGTGCAAAAATGGATGTGGACATGCCTCCTTAGCAGCTTGAGTAGACCATTTGCCATCACCGGCAGGCACCTTAACCTTCCACCCTCCGCCACGAAGGTGTGCCTTCACGGACCAACACATTACCAATACGCACGGTCACGCAACCCACCCCTCCCACCCCTGATCATACGACCGCGGCCATGCACGACACAAGTACCCNNCCCCCCCCCCCTTACCAACACAATTTTGACATCAACATCGCACCTCTTTCAACGCCGCGGCGCCGGAGCCCTTCAGCAGCTCCTGGAGGCTAGTTGTGTCCGTGGGTCCGAGGCTGGCTTTCTTGGATGCGCCTCGACCACCGCTCCCGCCGCTGGAGTTCCAAGACGGCGGAGGCGTTAACGCCAGCGTGCTGTACAGCATGTCGTGGATGCGCTTCGGGCTGGCCAGGGCGGTTTTGTCACCCGCGACCTTTGCGGTTTTTGGCAATATAGCATGGTATATAGAAACCCGCGCAGCGAGCATTGCATATACCAGGAGACGGGAGAAAATAAAGGGGGAAGAGAGGTTGGGTTCCAGGCGCCCCAGGGGGACTGGCAAGAGCGAAGCTAAGCAGGATCAAAACCTTGCCGTCGTACCATGCGCACGGCGTCGAGCCACTCTCGAGTAGGCGGACCCACCGACCCGGACGAAGTCAACGATGCCAATCATCTCCTCACTAAATATCGGAACACNNAGATCACTGCCCATATGTATGGGCGCAAGAAGCCCGGGTGATTCTTGGGGCCGAATCTACCCCTCTAAATACTGATTTGCTCTCCTTCAGAGACAACCTTCTCTTTGGAATCAGTTGAACGATGCCCCCGACCGATTTAGTTCCTGCTAACTCTCTTGTGGCGGAGATATAAGGCGCTCAACGAAGACAGACAGACAGACAGCTTTATTTTTACCAATCCCCTGGAGGATAAAAAAAAAAACAGAGCGGAATCACCTCGTTGTGGTCTCCCGCCAGCTGTCCGGCCACACTTTCTAGGTCGCGCAAACGCAGGTCCAGGTCTCTGCGCGCGTCGAAGATGGTTCCAGCCTTGAGCTCGAGACCACAATACTCCATGCAAGCCGCTGCGGCCACCGCCGGCATCTGCGTTTTGTGTGTTTTATGCCGCATGGGCACGGCACCCCCCGAGCAAAAAAAAACAGATCACTGACACACGTGGTTGCGGTGAAGCCAGGTAACTCACCAGGGCGCCGCAAGCGACGCTAAAGTCAACAAGGAAGCGGTACGCTTCATAGCGATGCGGGGAAACGATCATTGATGCTACTTCTTTCGGAAGACGATTTTTTTTTACCAGGATTGAAATGCCTTACGGCTACGAATAAAACACGTGAAACACTCCAATTGTATTTGGTGGCGCCACACGCGAGCTGAATTGCGCGCGTGAACTTCTGGCAGAGAACCAAAACTCAGCAGAAGGAGGAGGAGGAAAGTTCACTGAAAGTGATTCTCTGCAACAAAAAAAATGCCTTGCGGACTCTCGGAGCTGCTCCCTACAAGAACCGCACAACCACGTGGAAACTCCAAATGCAAAAAACAGCTCCCTAAGCCCCTTTACTACTGAAAAATGACCCCACACTAACCCCGAGTAGTTCATCACCAAAAGAGTGCAGGGGTAGCAGCGGAATAGGTATGGGTGGCGGCGGAAAGACCCGTGTACCTCAATCAGGTGAAATGGAAGGGCGAGGCTGAGGTCCTTCAGGGCCTGCTCCATGTCCGCCATGAAGGACAACGTCGCTGCCGCCTGCATGCACCAGAGGTCTACCCAACCCTGCGGCCGCCTGCCCACACACGTAAAGTTCCGTGATGGGCAGTGGGGAGGGGGGGGGGGGGNNGGGGGGGGGGGGGGGGCGCTGACTTCAGTTGTTGCGATCCAAAAACTTAAAATTAATGACGTCAGTGCGAACGGTATATATACACGCGCATAAAATAAGCGGACTGTATTTCAAGTGCCGAAAATACCCCGGAGCGCGCCGAACGACGGTGCCTGCTTGTGTTGCTACAAAGTGAGAGGCATTTGCCATAACCAACAAGCGAAAGCCATAGCGCTACAGAGTACCGGTCATGTAGCGTCATATGTGTTACAAGCGAAGAACGGTAGGCTCGCACCAGCGTGCCCGTGCGCTGCGCATGACATGGGCATGGAATTCAGCAAGCATATTCCCAGCACTTTAGGGGGGGGGGGGGCGCGTTCATAGTGCAACAATATTCAGCCATGTTCTCGACAGGGCCCACGCAAGTCGAGCCCCAAACGCGGCACGTTAATACCCTCACCGATCATGTATCAACACCCGAGCCAACCGTTTACAGCACCCGCCTGCCTTGTTGCAGTTGCAACACTGCCAGTCGAAGGCTTCATGAAACCAACACTAACTACCACGCTAGCTCCCTCCGCGCCAGCATACGCGGTGTACAACCCGTTCGCGGGCGCGAGAAAGGCAGCCCTTTCACTATGGACCAATCGTAACACCATCAGCCGTCGACGAAAAATTCAACCAGCTGAGGGTTTTGTTTTCTTGTCGCTCGCAACAAAAACACACCACCAGATTTAAGGTGGGGATACACAACAAAGCATACCTACTGTATCTATATCCAACCATTATTTACCAATATTTAACGTATACCTATGCTACGTCTCGTGTCTTCACAACCAAAGCGAGGCGAGAGCTAAGATAGGGGTACAGCACATACCACCAGAATTTTCTGAGATTTTTTTTTCTGAGCCTTCCCTCACTCGAGGAGCTCCATGCCCCCCCAAAACTGACTTTCTGATAAATAGCTGGCTTAAACCCGATCAACAACCCCATCGTCTACTATTAATAGATGTACAACGAATTCTATTTGTGCAACACAAATGGGATAATACACATCACACCGGGTGATAGTACTGTGTAACACAAATGGGGATATGTACCACACCGGGTGATAGCTCCCCAACTGAGGAGTTTATCAATAGTCAAGTCAGCAATATTTCGGCTATAATAAAGTGCTACCCCCTGAGGAGCACACTATTTCGGCTATAATAAAGTGCTACCCCCTGAGGAGCACACCCCCAAAGAAACGTACGTACCTCTCGAGGGACAACGTAGCAGGAGATGCGCGCGGCGGCGGGCCGGACGTCTTGGGCTTCTTGGAAGGCCGTCGCTGCTGCGGAGGCGCGATGTCTTCCACGGGGGGTTCAGACAGCCACCTCGCCACCGCAGGGTCCTCGAGCGGGCCACGGACGACAAGACCGAGGGACCTCAGGCAGACTAGAGCGCTCTTCATGTCCAAGCACACCTGCTCGGTGAGGATGGTAGGCGGGGCCAGTTGGTTGAAAGCGGTGCAGACGCGGTTTGTATGGAATATGGCTCGGGGGCGGGGGAGGGGGGTTGGGGGGTACTCATGTCATGCATGGCCGCAGTCGTATTACCATAGACCCTCGTATCCCTACAATGCCGGGACGGAGCACGTCGGGTTTTGACCGCCCAGGCAGATATTTCTTGCACCAANNGGGACGGAACACGTAGGGTTTTCATCGACTAAACAGACATCGGGGGGAAGATGGGGAGAGGTTGAAGACCGGGGTGGCGCTGGAGTTAAAAGGGACGAGGCGGCTGCGTAAGGGGGTGACGGGACGGAGGGTCAAAACCAAGGGCGGACCAACCCGCGCCCCAGCATGGGTCGCAAATAAATAGCCAGCGTTTTTATTTTTATCAAATTCTGCGGTCGCCGTATCAAAACAGATCACAGCAAACATTGGAAACAGCGATATCCACATAGGGGAAAACGAAAATTCGGTAAATGGTCGTGGCATGAAATAAAACAAATCGCGATCGGAAACGGAAACAAAAGCCAGGTCGGCAAAAAAAAAAAAAGCACCTTGGTCGTTTTCTGGTCCTCCATCACATCTCGAAGGAGGCCCCACCGGCCGCTCGGCTCTGCGGCAGTCAGCCAACAGAGTGCGTCGACCTTTAGGGATGTTTCATCGTGGGAGGGAAGGGGCGAGGGGGTTGAGGAATCGTCACGGCGAGCAAACGATAGAAGTCGTTCAGAAAAGCGAACAGAGAAATGTACCCCAAGTCGCGGATTCAACGAGCCAACGCTGTTCGCAATGTAGTATATCTGCAGGCCAAACATGTCGGCACAAAAACACGTCGTAATATAGTTGCCAAACACACGCTACAAAATTTGGGCGGAGAAAAAACAAACCACGGGTGGAAGGCTGGCCACAAACCGCTACAATCTACGATTAAGAACCTATTAACAGTTCGAAAGCAGAACCTACGCAAAACACATACGACTTCGTACGACTACAAGGAAAGAAAAGCGCTCAATAGATGCGTCCTGTTTCCCAAACCAGCAAGGCAGCGCTAACTTATTGCTCTAGGAGATCAGACGCGGCGAAACAACTACAGGGGTAATATTGGGTTCGAACTTCTCCAAGCTGGCACCTCCGAGGCGGATCCCTCGCCACTCGCCATCATCCTTTCAACCGTAGGCTGGAACATGTTTTTTCGACACATTTCCCAGAACTAACGAATGCCGCAGTTAAAAGTTCGTGTATCTGGAGTGACAGAAAAAAAAACTGTTCCGCAACCACGACGCTTTGTATATATTCGCAACGAGTTTCTGCTCACCCCTATTGCGTTCCACCTGCGGCAGACGAGGAGGGCCTGGTTCCAGGGCTTGAGTTTACGCTGCTGGCCGTCGCCGTCGTCGCCGTCNNAGTCGCCGTCGCTCTCGCGGTGGCGGTGACATCTCCTGGGCTGCCCTTCGCTGCTGCAGTCAGCGCACAACCAAGGGAAACCCACCTGACGAGAGAAGAAACGGTTAGGGAACTTGAAAGTTTCGCTTTTGCAAATACTTATCGTTACGCGGCCATATTTGTTTGTGGCGGGGGTTGGGGGCCAGAGGCGTGCCTTCGGACTGCACACACGGCAAGTGAAATGAGACACGACGGAAGCAACAAGTGAGCGCTCTATACAATTCACCCAACAACAATCCTTTTGGCTGTTTTTACGGCTAGGTAAGGGGCATGGAAAAGAAGGGAGCCACTTCGATCGACCCTCGTCTTTTTCAGGTTCGTCTTCTCATGAGGTAGGTAAAAATACATAAATAGGAAGCAAGCAGTTGTCTGGTACGACTGGATCCCACTGAAGAGACAAGAAGTCAGCCATAACCGGTCAACAGTAGTGACAGGCATTGCTTTTTCTCTTTTTTGCTATTGTCGACACAATTATTTCGCCGCAGCAACATTACAGTATCAAACCAATATAGGGAAATCATGAGCCAACTCACAAAGAGCGCAACGGCCTCCACTGCCCTCCTTGGAAGGGCCTCCCAGCAAGTAGAAACCCTGTCTCCTTTTCGACCGCTCGTGACACCGACCGCGGTTTCCCGCGAACCACCCCCCTTCTGCCGCATCGCGGGTCTGTTCAGTTCCGCTTCGTTTGCTGCTGACCCCGCGTAGCTTGCTGATGACGCCAAACCTGCCGCCACTTCCGAGCAGCGACCGGTGGGAAGGTTTCCCCCACCGCCGTCACTGTTAGCGGTGCAGCCATCGCTTGCTTGGTCGTCCGCGCAGGGGGGCGCTTGATGCCACTCGGTTGGGCGACGGGGTAGAAGCGGCGGAAGAGACAGGTACTGGGAAGTCTTGCCGTCGAAAGAGACGGCGATGCCGCTAACCACTAGCATGCTTGGTGCGTCAGGGGGACGCAAGAAAAAAAAAAGAAGCAGAGGGCGTGGGGAAGTGAGCAATTGAACGAAAGAGCAGAAATATGAACGGAGGGGGGGTGGGGGGCGGGAGGTACAGGCCATCCGCTACAGGCCCCTACTTTTTGTAGAAAAAATATCTCACGAACAGCGGACCGGAGATATGGTTTTAGTCTCGAAACCACCCAGACGCGCGAACATCAGTCGAAAAAAATACAAAATGCACGTTTGCGGCACATAGATAGCAGCAGAAGAATGACACTGTTCTCGTCTCGTCCTAATCCTCCACCCCCACACTCACGCGTCTTCGCTTTCGTGCGGCGAGAGAGGGATGAAGCTCTCGCCGGTGGACGGTATCGTATACGGCGCCGCCGTCAACCTCGACGTCAGCGTCTCCCACGACCGCCTATACTGGCACCTCCCGCCCCTCCCCGTCCTCCCGTCTTCGACCCACTTCAAGTTGCGACTCACGAGCACGAACGAGAAGCAACGTGAGCGTCGCCAGATGGAGGAAAACTTCGCCATCGCCGACGGGCCGCCAAAAAACACGTCCCTCATCGCGGCATCAGTGGGACTCATCCCAACGCCACAGGAAACAGAGCCCCCACCGGGGTCGGTTGCAGGCGCGCGGCAGGCCGCAAAAGCGGGGCCGACGAGGGAAAACTCTCCTGAAGTGGCGGCGGCGACCGCGGCAGCGGAGGGTGAGGTTGGGCTCGAACCCTCGGCTTTGCTTGAAGGGTCGTTGTTGTCGTCATCGTCATCGGACCCGAGCAGCGCCGGCAAGGTGTTGTTGGCCTCGTAGAGGAAGGATGACGCCCCTGACTCCGGAGGAGTTCTCACCGGTGTTCTCATGGTGCGGTCGTCGGCTCTGTTCGCCGGAGCCTTTGCCTTTCCGTCTGCGCTACCAAACGCGACCCTCGTGCCACCAGAAGCGGGCGCGTTACTCGGCGTCATCAGGACCTTCGCCGCCCGAGCGGCGGGCGATGACCCCGACACTTCCGGCTTAGAACCACCGCTTACATTGGCGGTAGCGCTGCCGCTGCCGCCGCCGCCACCCCCCCCGGTGAAAAAAGCGTCGACGCCTCCACTAGCAGCACCCTTGGAAAGCTTAGCAGATTTAGCGATGCTCGGGCGCTCCGCCATACCAACGCCGTCGCCAAGAGCCCCATCTAACCCTGCACCTCTTGCCCTGACCAGCCGCGCTTCCTCCGCCGCCACTCTGCTGGTCTTCACCGCCCCCTCACCCCTAAGAGTGGCGAGCTGCCGCTTGCCATCGAGGTGTGAATGTTGCGTTTTTCCGGACGCAGAATGCCGTATTCCCACGACCGGCAAGTTGTGGGGTGATGGCGGACCCCCGGTGGATGTCCTCAGCTCTGCCGCGGGTACTTTTTCAAGCGAAACAGACGAAGCCCCGCGCCCCGCCAGACGGCTAAGCGTGGCAGCTCGAAGGTCTGAAGAGCACGCTGTTTTGATGCTGTGCAGGGAAAGACATGGGGAGGTGGGGGGGGGGGGGGCGTGAGGGAGCATGGTTAGTCTTGCGGGTCCCGTGGTGATTTTCAGGGACCAATCGCACGTAGCGTGGCGAAGGGTTGGCTGCACAACCGTGAGGGGTGCCACAAACGGCCCGAAGGCACCCATTCGATCACACCAAGGTAACAAAAATCACCACACCAATGGCATCTGAATAGCACAGCTGCAGAGGTTCTGCGGTACGTGCGGGTGGGAACGCCCTCGGGGGTAAAAACTCACTACTCACCTCCTCCTTCGGCTCAGGGTGCCACGTTCGCCGTCCGCACCCTCATGACCATCACTTATCTCTCGCCCTTCCTCAGGCTCCACTTCGTCGTCGCCTTCATCAGAGTCCGAGTCCTCCTGCACCCTGCNNATCCCCCTCCGCCTCGCTGCCGTTGTCGCTGCTACTGCTTCCTTCGCTCGATTCGTCGCTGTCGCCGCCGCTGCCGTCGCTTAGCCCTGTCTCGCCTAAGTCGCACCCGCCGCCGTGCCTGGCCGCAGCGTGAGAACCACCACGTTCTCCGGACCGCTTGCGATTTGGAGCCTGACGGACAAACGACACACAGATACGACGAGCGTGGGCGAGTTTCTAATTTTGACCGCGCCAAAACAATTAGGGAGGCGTTTCGAGTTGCCTGGAAGCGTTCGACGTTCACCACACGCACCCACACAAGTTGACGAGAGTTACAAAAGCTCTTTCGCGACTTTCCTAGCGACAGCTATCCCATGATAATCTATAACTTGTGGCTTAGGGCAAGTGACAAGAATGTTTGGGGGGACCAGAAATGGGGCAAATACCTGACGGCCAGAGTATGAAGGACAGCGGCGACAAGGAAAAAAATCGACTAGAAACAGAGTCAGAGGGAACCACGAGGGACTACCATGCAAAACCAATTTTGAGTTTCCTGTGTGGTGATGGATGTCACTTATTTTGCCTTCTCAAAAACGGACGCGGTTTGCGTGGCGGTAACAAAAGGGAGCGCTCGGCCTTCTTCGTTTTGTTCTTGCTTTTATTGGCAAAACAACCGCACTCCAGCATTTACCTTCGGCGCCACTCGAACGAGATCGTTCTCCCCACCGATGTCCATCAACGCGCCGCCGACTTCACCGCCGTTCCCTAGCCTCCCCTGAACCGCTTTCAGCAGCTTCAGCGTTTGCGCCTTGTTGCCTTTCTCCCTGCGCGCGGGAACGTGGCGAGGCGTGTCTTCTTCTTTATTTTATTTTTACCATCCCATTTATCATCTTCGCCCTCCTTTTCTCTCTACTTCCTAGTCGTAAATCAGATCCGGGGTCACAAAGTAGGCTCTTCTCCCACGTCCCCACTACGGTTCTTGCCTTGAACTTTTAACGCGAGAAGACTCCAGCCCTTTCTTCCCTCGTTGACTCGCGTCTGTAAAAACTAAATAGCACGATATATATATATATATATCTCTCCCCGCAAGATCAAAGTACCAGCTGGATGGCCGTGGTGTGCCACTACTTTCGATACCGCATACCACTTTGTCCCACAATGTAAGGATAATTGTATATTTATACTCAATCCTAATGGTTCTACTGTAGTATTTCGAGATATAGTGGTACGTCATAGTCAATCGTACCTTTTCCACCAGGTCAACTGATCAGCCGGACTGCCGTGATTTGCTTCTACCGATACCCCACACGTTCAGCCCAATCGCCACATGTGAGTATTGAACAAAACTGCGACAAGTGACTAGGAAGCCGGGCTCGAATCGTGCCAAAATGCGATCGAGACAAAATTGGTCGAAATTCGGCGAGGGGTGGTAGACCTTCACACTTTGATGGTATGGCTACAAGGAGCTGGACAAAAAGCGGACAAGTTTCACACAAGAACTATGCACCAACTTGAGGAGGGAAGGACAACGAGAGGCGCAGCTCTACTGGACGGCGATGGAAAAAAGCGCACCCGAGGCTGCTGAAACATGGCAATTCTTAATAATTACATTAACTGAACCGAACACGTCCACCCCTTGCTGCAGCACGACCAGCCCCAAGCATGTATGGCGCGCCTATCAGTGAAAAATGCGCGACCCGATTTGAGCAAACTCCTCGAAGTTCCATCAGCTTCCAATACCAACAAGGTTAAGGTTCGCAAGAGGGACAACCCTCCCCCCCTTCAAGGTCTCCCCCACGCCCGTTCTTCCCTTTGCAGCTATAACTTGAGCACGCTTAATTTCGCTCTCAGACGCCATAGAGACCAAGCAGATGCGTTGGTGACCGCATAGGCGCAGAGACGAGTTTCGGTCACAGAAAGCAGCGCGAGTTACATCCGATTAACGTAACACGGGGCCCACGTTTACTGTCGACAAACCAGGGCAAATCGCCAGACACGTAGAGAACACAGCACCCACCGTTAGGAAAACCCTGCTGTTTGCGCGCATATGCACGAGACACTCAACTCACCTTTTGGCATTCACCACCCGAGCAGCGTCCCTAAGCATCTGAGCTCTCCGCTCAAACCGGATAGACTCGCGCGTGCCTCGGCCTGAGAAGCAGCAGCAACAAAAAAAACGGCGGCGAGTCAGAACACCGACCCAGCAGGACGGTAAAACTATCACACACTAACGCGGGAGATGCGGCGGTACGGTACGGTACGGTACGGTATGGTATGGTATTTTACCTCCAGGAGTTGCGATGATCTATCTCACCGAGCAGAATCAAAAACACCGCTTGCGCTGGAACACAAAACGGGCCCCGTGCTGCACCACGTACGGCCTTTGTCACCACACCTTTGTTTTCTGCATCTCTTCTCATGCGGAAAGGCACGTTGATCCTGAGGGCTGTGGCCAGCTTGTCCGGCGGGGCCGACACGAGATTTTTGGCGTTCAGAAACCCACCCTGGTAGAGGGCGCTCGCTTCCGTCCGAGAGATGCCCGGGACCTGGGGGTAGAGGCGCAGAAATGTGGCAAAAGAGGTATAGTTTCCCCCCCAGAAGCTCGTAGGCAGGCAGAAGCGCAACGCTAGAGAAAAAAAATCGGTATACAGTAGTGGGTACCCACCCCGATTTAAGAGCGGCCCGTGACAAACCGAAATAGGCGCTCTTAACTACATAACGCCCTTATCTGTAGTGGGATATATATATATATATATTATATATATTATATATATACCAGGTAGGTTTTGGTGTAAATGAAAAATGCCGATTTGACCGCGTTTAACTCCCGAATTTTCTCAACTCGCGGTGCCCACAATTGTATTTGAGATAGGGAGCGACCATGTAATGATGGCGGTAACCCGGACGCAAGGGGGGAAGGAGGACGACAGCGACGTGGAGAGAGTCGAAACTTATTGGAAATACGTCAGACGTTTACCAGTACCAGGTATAATATTTGGCCACCTTTGAAAGCAGATTCGATGTTTCATATCGGTTTTTGAGTGAAAAACAATCCGATGGTTGAAAGCGATTGGACGAGGACGAGGGGCAGGGGGCAATGGCGGAACATATCGGAGTAGACACGGAGGCAGCGTGGTGGACGCAATGGGTCCAAAAGAAAAGAAACTTACCCTCGTTAGGGTTCGTGAAACACCAGATTACAGTTTGAACGTCTCTTTGATAGAGCCGTTGGCGTTCACAACACGCACATGGCTTTCCCGCACCTGCATAAGGGGCAGGAGGTGCTTGCTCACCCCCAAGCTAAGCTTCGGGATGTAACCCTTGACGAGCATGAGGAACATCCTCCAACCGAGCCCCTGTTTCAGGGGAACGCAACGGATAAATGCAGGGCACAGTACCGTTCGATACTTGATGCGCAGAGGTGTGCGTGTTTTGGAAAAAAAGCGGGATCGATGACGGGCTAGCTGTCATCGCAAGGACAGAAAAAACAATGAACTTATCAGCGCGGGGGGGGGGGGGGGGGGGGGGGTGTGTTAATACCCCTAAAGGC
>JAXFYO010016097.1:0-13785 GCA_034768055.1 Saccharina latissima
CGGTCCAACTAATGTAGATCATTGTGGAATTTCCGCAAGAGTCTACAGAGGCTGTCGTGGCACGTGATATAAAAGGGTTCTTAGATACGCCCCTCTAAACCCGTGGACGAGAGGAGTGTAGAGACACTCCTATGGGTCTAGACGGTGTCGCCGAGTGCAGAAACACTCTCCTGCCTCGTTGTAGTATCCCGGTATCCCGAAGAGTAAACCCTTGGACGGCGTGAACCGACGAGGAGGTATCGTACTACAGTAGGGGAGGGTGACTAGGGTGCCCGTGCACGGGTTGGTGGAGGTGGGGGGGGGTCACATACCNNGTTGGGGCATAAATGCAATCCTTTCTACAACTATCCTGCTATTCGTCGCGCGTTATCGAGGTGTGTGACTATCGACTCGTCTAGTTAAAATCAATATCAATGGAACCTCGACCCGGAGAAAAACGATGAACTCCACAACTTACATATTATTCTTCAAAAGTTCCAGGTTTGGTGTTCAAATCTGGAGACACAATCCAACGCCTGGAATGTACGTCGATGCTCCGAAACTCTCCGTCATGGTGTGTCAAATTTGAAGACCAATGTTTACACGCCTGGAACACACGTTCGTTTTGCGACACTCGGCGTCAGTTTCTCTCGAATTTGAACAGTTACAAGGACGACTTGAAACGGTCTTGTTCGTCGGGATGGGAGTACGTTTTCTAAAAATTGTGCTGTGGTGAAGGTATAGAGGTACTCGAAGAGGGGCGTTAAACGTTGTAGAGGCTCATTTCAGATATACCGGGCCAACGAGAAACGAATGCATATGAAGATTATTGCCGTAGTTCATGGATACACGAAAAACTCTAAATCGAGCCACCTTTCCTACATTGGGGCCTGCAGCTGGACTTTGCTATGTTCTCCGGTACATCTCATATGTCGTCAGCATGCTATGTTTTCGCGTATACCCCCGAGTCCACGACCGAAGTGTTGTGGTTTTACCTACTTACCTACCCGTCCATGCGTACTGTAGTTGTATTCCATGATCACGATACATTCAAGTTTTTCGAGCTTGAACACCAAACTATCCCCACACTCGTACGTATCGGCTGCAGCTCCGAAGCCATGACTAGCTGCGATGGGTCCTCATTGCACTCGGTAGCTCTACCGCATAATCGACACGAGGTCAGCGACGCTGTCACTTGGCTACACCAAGACAACCGATGCCATGCAGTATACCACATTGCATGAGGAAAGCCCTACATTGCAAATAAAAGGTCGAAAACCGTAGCTCTAGGAAGACGTCGCTACAATATTCAAAACTCGCTCTAAAACTTGTCCGTCGCCAGAAATCGCGTCGTGTTAGTGAAGTTTCCGTGCATTGAACTCACGAACTCAACTGAGATCAAACACGCACCACTATGGAGAGTGAACTTCAGCCAGCTGCCAGCTTCTGAGCGAGATACCTGGTTCCTCGACTACCCGGTACAAAGGAGGAGCTACGTGTTCCGACACAAGTAACTGCCTAAACAAAACGTCAAGCCGTAACCAGACCTCCGAGGAAGCTATACAGGTGGCTACCCTCCACAGACCAGAAATTGCGAACAAGAAAAGACAATGATGTAATTCAAGGATCGTTACTGCCGTAGTACAAACGAATGAAGGCGTAAACCACCACAAGTAAAGTACCGACGGCAACCCTGTGAAAGTGGATCCAATACCGACGGCCCTCCCACGAGATGATAGTTGTCTACTTCTTCAAGGAACTATTCCAAGCACATACGTAGGCATCGCTGTTTTCGCAGAGTGAGCAAATGCCGCCCTCGTTTACCTTTTTGGGTCGCGTATCATGCCCATTCGTCACTGAGGGTTGATACCTTCCATATCTCGGTCTCATATGTTTTCTTCAAACATAGCCCAGACAATCTTCAGCAGCAACAGCGCAATCTCGTTCGGTGGTCCCGGCATGCAGAAATGACCATCAACGACACCTTCGACACTGCCTCTTGTCCAGGACTTCATTCCTCGTGCCATACACTGAATATCTACGTACAAAGCGCCAGATTCATAGAAACGCGCTCTTTGACTTTTACTCCACGTTGAAACCTGACCATATCCACTATACGTGCTGAGCCAAAACGCCTGAGTTCCTGCATTTTGCACTTCGAGCGCGATCTCGACTGCTTTTTTAGCATCAATAGATGGAGAATTGCCGGGATTAAGGAAGATTGCGTCGTATGAGGACAGATCCTCCATACCGTGCCCTTTTCGCGCAACGGCAAGATTTTTCTTCACTTCGTTGTGTGAAAACTGGAAGTGCACGACGGCTCCGTTGTTGAACGTGTATGCGCCTTGACTGTCGCCACACCTGGAACACAAAAGGCCATAAGGCAAACATGCGAGTTGTAAAGATGCCCATCGTAGACCCTTTAGGACCACCGGCACTACAGTACTTACCAGGCATGTGGTGCACCTTTGAGAAGAACATACTATCATCAACGAATGCCGCAAATGTTGCAGACCAGCGCATATTGGAACAAGAACAAGTTTGTTGGCGGCGGTGTTGTACTCACTTGCAAATGTCACTCGTGGCGATGCATTGATGTTTCAACAGACTGTGCTGTAGGGGAGAAACCCAGTTCGTGTTGCTGCTTGTCGAGAATGCGCGGCACTGCGAATCCCCTGCAACAGTTGTTTGCGCCGCAGGAAAGCCGAGCGAAACTACCTTTGACTCGATGTCCTCTTGAAAAATGCACATAATTGCCTCCGTGACCTTGGCAATGAGACAAAGGGCAAACGTGTGACAGTATGCGAGAAAGTTAAGCACATAAGATACGCATGTTGTTGGAGCTACCTTCGAATTAGCTTGATGTTGATATTGGCGCTGGAAAGTGTATACGGTCGTTCTATTATGCTCGAACAAAGTATGTCCTACAATTTATCTTTTGCCCGATAGATGTGTTTTTAATTTGCCAATTACCCGGGTACTTGCGAGTAATACCCCGCTTGCTAATAACCGTCACACCGTGACGGGAACCAGCAAACAATCGTAGACGTCGAGTATTTGGTGCCAGGCTACCCGAGTGCCCGGGTGCCCGGGTACCCCGATACCAGGGTACTCGGGGACACGGTTTCAACGGGTGTACCCGGGTGCCCGGGTGACCGGCTACCCGTTGATTTACCTTCGAAATCCTGGAGATGGCAACTCATTGTCGGCTAAACCACGTCCCCTGTGTAGTATTTGGTACATATGCTCGAGGAAACCCTTTTCATAATGAAACTGCTGTCCCACGATTCAAATCTCACACCACAACATGTTACCTTTTCGCCAATTACCCGGGTACTCGCAAACATTACCCGGCCTGCTAATAACCGTAACGGGTACGGCTAATACGTCATACTCGCCGAGTGTGTGGGCGCGGGGCACTCGAGTACCCGTTTGTTAGACGGGTACCCGGCTATTAAACGTGTACCCGCCGTTAAACGGGTACCTGGGTACGGGTGATGTACGTTTTCCCACTTTTTTTTTCACATGACGATGGCACAACGCCATGGAGCCGCCATGGCTACTTCCTTGCGTCGCCATGGTGGCTCCATGGCGTACTCATGACGTCTCCATCGCGACTCCATGGCGTGTCCATTACGACACCATGGTGTGTCCATAGCGTTTCCATGGCGACTTTGCGGTGCCGCCATGGTGATTCCATGGCGTGTCCATGGCGACTTAATGGTGTGTACATTGCGTTCCCATGGCAACTCCATAGCGTATTCATGGCGAGTCGAAGGCAACTCCACGGCGCCTCCATGGAGCCACTAAGCGACTCGACCCCGTCATGGCGGCACTTGATGCGTCGCAAGGGCGACACCATGGCATCTTTATGACAGAGCCATGGTGACTCAGTGGCGACTCCATGGTACCGTCATGGCGTATACAGCCGGCCATGGCGGCTCCATGGCACCTTCATTATTGCACCATGGCCATCCCGTGGCGCTCTGAACCCACCGTGGCGGCTCCATGGAGGCACCGTGGGGTCGCAATGGCGCCTTCAGCCCGCCATGACGTCTTAAGCCCGCCATGCCGGCTCCATGGCGCCTTTAATGGAGATGACATGGCGACCTCGTGGCGCTCTGAACTCGCCATGGCGACTCCATGGGGGCGCCGTGGTGTCGCAATGGCGCTTTCAGCCTGCCATGGCGTCAGAAGCCGGCCATGGCGGCTCCATGGCGCCTTCAATATAGCCGCATGACGACCCCGTGGCGCTCTGAACCCACAACGGAGACGCCATGGCGGACGCCGTGGTGTCGCCATGGCGCTTTCAGCCTGTCATGGCGTCTCCATTGTGGGTTTAGAGCGCCACGGGGGCGCCATGGTGCTACAATGAAGGCGCCATGGCGCCGCCATGGCGGGCTTCAGAAGCCAAGGCGGGCTGAAAGCGCCATTTCGACACCACGGCGCCTCCATCGAGCCGCCATGCTGGATTCAGAGCGCCACGAGGGTCGCCATGGCAGCTTAATTAAAGGCGCCGCGGAGGGTCCAGAGCGTCACAGGGTCTCCTTGGCGCTATCACAAAGGCGCCATGGGGCAGCCATGGCGAGCTAAACGCGCGATGGCGACACCACAGCGCCTCCATGGGGCCGCCATGGCTGACTGAATACGTCATGTCCACACCACGGCGCTTGCATCGTACCACCATGGTGGGTTGAGAGCGCCATGGAGTCGCCATGGAGCTATCTAGACGCCATGGAGCCGTCATGGCGGGATGACGATACCATAATGGCAGCACGGCGCCCCCATGAAGGCGACATGGAGCAACCATGGCGGGATAAAGACGCCATGGCGACACCACGGCAGCGTCCATGGGGCCGCCACGGTGGGTTCAGAGCGCCACGGAGTGACCATGGCGCTATCATAAAGGCGCCATGGAGCCTCCATGGCGGGATTAAGATGCAATAGCACTGTCATGAAGGCGTCATCGAGCCACGATGGTGGGCTTAAGACGCCCTGGCGACACCACGGCGCCTCCATGGAGCCCCCATGTCAGCTTTAACACGCCATGGCCACACTACGGCGCCTCCATGATTACGCTATGGTGGGTTCAGAACGCCACGGAGTCACCTCGGCGTTATGATAAAGGCGCCATGGAGCCGCTATGGCGGGCTTAAGGCGCAATGGCGCTATCCTGAAGGCGTCATGGGGCCGCCATGGTGGGCTGAAACCGCCATGGCGACCCCACGGCGTCTCCATGGAGCCGCCATGGTGGGTTTAGAGCACCACGGAGTCGCCATGGCGCTATTGTGAAGGCGACATGGAGCCGGCATGGCGGACTTAAGACGTCATGGGGCCACCACAACGCCTCCATGGAGCCACCATGGCCGGCTGGAAGCGCCACAGCGACACCGAAGCGCCTCCACGGTGCCGCCATGGTGGGTTCAGATCGCCACGGAGTCACTATGGCGCTATCACAAAGCCGCCATGGAGTCGCCATGGCGGGCTTAAAACGCCATTACGCATCAGGAAGGCGCCATGGGGCCGCCATGGCTGGCTGAACGCGATATGACGCTATCATGAAGGCGCCATAGCTGCACCAAGGAGCCTCAATGGACCCGCTATGGCAAGCTGAAAACACCATGGCCACGCCACATTGCCTCCATGGAGCCGCCGTGGTGGGTTCAGAGCACCACGCAGTCGCCATGGCGCTATCATAAAGGCGCCAAGAAGCCACCTTCGAAACGCCATGGCAGGCGTAAGACGCCATGGTGCCACCACGGTGCCTCCATGGGTGCGCCATGACGGGTTCAATGCGCCGTGGAGTCGCCAGGGTGGGGTTACGGAGCTGCAGGTTTAACGCGCCATGGCGGCACCACGGCGCCTCCACGGCGTCTCCATGGCACCGCCATGGTGGTTTAAAGCGCCATGGATACGCCATAGCGAGGTGGCGGAGTCACCATGGCGGGTTTAATGCGCCACGGCGGCACCACGGCGCATCCATGGTACCGCCATGATGCCTAGATGGTGCCGCCATGATAAGCTAAAGGCGCCATGGTCTTGCCATGGAGGTTCAATGGCGTCGATATGGACACTACATGGCGACTTCGTGGAGACTCCACAGCGACACCACGGAGTCGCCACAGTCGCCGTGGGGTCGCCATGGCGGCGCCATGGAGTCGCCATGGAACCGCCATGGATGCACCATGGAGTCGCCACGAAGTCGCCACGGCGACGCCATGGAGCCGCCATGGCGCCATGGAAACGCCATGGGGTCTTTATGGAAACGCTATGTAGTTACCATGCAGTGGCCATGAAAACGCCATGGACACACCATGGATACGCCACGGAGTCGCCATGCAAACACCATGTAGTCGTTAGGGATACGCCATGGAGTGGCGATGGAAACGCCATGCAGTCGCCATGGCGATTGCTGAAAAAGGGCCATGGCGTCAAGAGAAACCTGTGCTGAAATACGGTAGAAAATGTAGACCATCGCCGGGGTACCTGCCCTGAATGACCGTAAGTACTCGCGAGTACCCGGAATCTCCCCCCCCAAAGTTGGCGGGTACCCCTTTAGGACGGGTAATCGTCTGGGAACACCATTAGTGCCCAAGATGTGCTGCTCTCTCACGCAGAACCTGGCCAACCTGGCCAGGCGTAGTGTTGATGGCCAAAAAACCAAGCATCGCATAGCAAAAAAAACAGCCCATCGACTGCCCTATTGAATTTGGGGTGCAATTAATCAGAGGTATTAAGAGGTGCATACGGCGACCTGGCTAGCGCGTCGGCTTTTAGGTTAAAAAATAATACGTTGCAAATATCACGGAATATTCAGTTGTGCTGAGCTTCTTGTCGCCGCTGGGGATTGGCGCCAGGACGGTTTCGGCGAGGGCCGGCAATTAATACAACTGTTGGTGCCGAACACAACACAAACAAAAGTGCGACAATCGTAAGGGTTGGGGTCATAACGGGGACACGTACACTTTACAAGGGCAGGTATTCGTAGGGCAATACACTGGTGTTGTCAGCATCTCCCACTTCATTTAATTCAAAACCTGTCCTGATGTGTATGGCATGAACAATGCATCCATGCTTCTTGAATACTAGTACCTGGTACGCAGTAGTGCCAATACTCTCAATTCCAATTGTGCGATGCTCGCACACGAGACAGGGAGTACCCATTTCTTACCGGCTTCGCTATCGAACCTGTCACTTGGTATAGAGCGCACGCGAGTTTCCCAAATTCACCCCGAGCTTTGTTTCCCAGGTACCCGTTGCGAAATCGCTCTACGTACACGGCTTTCCATTGGATTTCCATCGGTCGTTTGTCTGGCCGTACGTACGGACAACCGCCGTTTTAGATTTCAAACACCAATTCCGACAGGAAACTGTCAGAATAGGCATGATCGGCGACTCTCTTGTTCGACCAATCAAGAAACATCCATATTTACCCACGCGAACGAATTCACAGCCGAATAACGTGATACGTTATCCAACACATTTTTTACACAACAGCAGCAGCACAGCTAGCTGCAGTACACGCTGGACCAGGCAACGGGCACACGCTGGGCCAGGAAACGGGCACACCCTGGATCACAGTCGCAACGGAGGCCGTGCGCACCTACTGTAGTAGTGTCGCGGATGGGAGCACCTCGCTGGGACACCTGCTGGTCTCTCGTGTGCATCCTGCTGTGCGTTCGCTTCTACAGCAACCTCGCGAACTTTAGATACAACGCTACTACAGCACTACTGCTGTATTCGAAGTTTGGAAGGTGTAGCGGTTCGAAACAGGCACAGCAAGTGTACGCGAAGTGCAGCGTGGCTAGGGTCCCGACTAGGGGCGTCAGCTGCCTGAATGGCGATAAGTTCAACGGTGGCCAGTGCGGTGGGGTGGGACCGACGGCGGGAAGGTCGGCTGTGGCTGGTGGGGTGGGGTGGGCTCGACGGAATCGGACTTAGGTACTCGGTACGCGGACGAGAACCAGGAGCAATAGTGTTTTGTTTTTCCTATTACCCAGTACATTTTGTGGATTATATTTATTCGTTTACGTGAACACACAGCAAAGAAAACACGTTGGTAACAAATATAAGTATCCTGCTGAACGGGTTCCTAGCGACAGCTATACGATCGGATACGTTTCTCGGCTCCGGTGGAATGTTGTTTCGGTGACAATATTGCTGCCGCTGAGCACGGATGCACACTACTTGACTTTGTCGTGACAGTGACCGCGGCAGTGACAGCGGCAGGGGTCCCGGTACTACGAGGAATGCCCACGAGGTTACCATCTGCCGCAGGACGTGCCACGGTTGTGTCGAAGGCAAGGTCCGCGGCGGTGTCCACAGCAAAGTCCACGGCAAGACCCACGACAAGACCCACGGCGCAACTCGACGCAAGTACCACGGCAACGCCCTCGGCACTTACCGCTGCGAGACTCCCGACAAGTCAAGCGGCATGTTTCGCGAAAGACGCGCGGCAGGCACCGTGACAAGACCCGTGGCAAGTACCTCGGTAACACCGGCGGTAAGTATCGCGGCAGCACGCGACAAGTCCCGCGGACAGACCCGCGGTATGTACCGCGGACAGACCCGCAGCGGGCACCGAGGCTAGACCCGCGGAGGGACCCGTGGAACGAGCCGCGGAGATACTCGCGGCAAGTCCCGCCGAATCGCCCAGGAAAGTGCCGCTGAAAGTTCCGCTGAAAAACCCGCGGAACGGTCCGCGGAAAGTTCCACAGAAAGGCCGAGAGAAGGTCCCCCGGTAGGTACCATGGGCGCATCCGCAGCAAACCCCACGACAAGACAGCACTTGGCACCCTGTTGCCATTTGCTACTATGACCACGCAGTAGGCCCATCCCATTGGGCACCCTGCTCCGACCCACACGGTGAAGAAGTGTAATTAGTCCTCCATAGAAGCCGCCGGAGGCCCACCTGGCACCTTGTTCTTATTAGGCGCTCCCATGGATATTTGCATGGGTGTTTGCTGCGGGTGTATACGCGGGGGTTTTCGCGGGGGTTTTCGCGAGTCTCGCCGCGTTACCTGCTACGGGTCTTCCCGCGGGCTTTGCCGCCCTGCCTACCACGGGTCTTTCCGCGGGTCATGCCGAGCTAAACACGGCGGGTCTTTACGCGGGTCTTGCCACCAGCCTTGCCGCGGTGAATGCCGAGGGATGTGCCGTGGGACTTTCCGCGAGTCTTTAAGCAGGTCTTACTGCGGGCCTTTTCCGCAGTGCTTGCCGCGATACCTGCCGCGGTAACCACCGCGACATCTTCCGTGGGTCGTGTCGCGGTACTTGATGGGGAACTTGCCGCGGTGCTTACCGCGCGTGTGGATGCCGTGCTTGTCGCGGCTTTTTGCTTCAATGGTTACCGTGACACGTGCCATGGTTTATCGCGGACCTTACCGTAGCATACCGCAAGCGTTGCCGTGGAGATTACCTTGGACCTTGCCACGGTAGTCGGCCCGTGTTATGCTTCGGCGAATGTCGTTGGCTGCCGCGGCATGTCACGGCAGTTCCCGAGGAATGGCGCGAAATAGACAAATAATACATGATGTATAATGTCGTCCTTGCCGGTGTATAGGTATGTGTCGTGCAGGTCTCAGATAAGTCAAGCAGAACACAATGGCTACTGTGTCTTGTCCGAGGGTCTAATACCTAAGTCCGATTCCGTAGACCACAAGCCACCTCATCAGCCACCGTAGAACTTCATTTTAGCCAACCTTCATGGCAGTTTCGCCTTTCAGCCCGTCCGTGGGCAACGAAACCTGTCATACTGTATGTTGAATTACCTGACGAAGGTGCGAGTTTCCATAGAGAAGAATCTTGGCATTCGGCGGCAGCGGTGCTCCAACCATGTCCTCCCGCGGCTTGCTTCTGCACACACCCTTGGATACAGCCCGCGGTTCCCACGTAGGGTAGCCTGAATTACCTTGGGTTGGGCAGAAATACCTGCCAACTCGCACAGTCGATACAACAAGAAGGCGCTCGGCTACGTGGATAGCTTTTCCAATATTGCATGTATATGTTTGTCGAGGATGTTTCGTGTGGGAGCTTCTTAAGGCACGGAATGACGAAGGAGTACAGGAATTAAAGATGACTATATTCTAAACCGGGTACATCACGTAAAGCTTCATCTACCCAGGTAATGTCGACGTCCCATCAGTCCCTTCCTGAACCAATATCTGACGTCACCAAACGGACCCTGCGAAACCTCTCACAATAGATTGAAAACCATGGAACGACGCCTCAAGTAGACCTCATGCGTGCACACCTGGCCTTCATTGTGGCGCAGCTGCAGTTGTACAGTTGTTCGGTAACGTACTCATCGGTCCACTCTGAGGACTTGTCCTGGCATGGCAATGGTAACAGTTCGTGCACAGTGCATGTTCTCGTGTTGGATGTCGATTGTCCTTCTGATTGGTCGACCGAAATATGCCCTGAAGCACGACCGGCCAAACAGGTGTTGAGCAGAGCTAGCCCGGTTCCTATCACCAAGGACAGCCGCATGGCCACCTGTCAAGAGAAAACAAAAGAGTGCGGTGTCGAACGTTCTAAACCGAAGGCCCTGGGGCGAGTGTGGAAGCGAGAGTTCCTCTCGGCGCCCCTCGCTAAATGTGTTGCACATATATTTTTATTTAGTGTTTGTGTAATTAACGTTACCGTTCCAGCTCCACCCGCGGGAGTGTACACGGTTGACGTTTTTCTGAACAGATATATGGTCACATGTGTTTTCCGCTGTACCCTTCGATGCACTTCTTTCACGTGAAACATATATATGATACGATACGTTAACGGGGCTATAGGTAGCGAAAACGAATACTGTATTGGCGTAACATCGGGGTGCTTGGTGGACACTACCGGCGATTACTTGTAAATATCAACAGCCAGTTTGGGTGTCTCCGGTTCGGATTGGATCAAGGCATCAAACGCGTGAAGGGTGTTTAGCAACAGAGCGGCGTGGTAGACTGTAGCCCAAAGTGCTCCACACCAGCCGTAGGTGCAAGGCGTACATTGTGTATGCGCATGGTCCACCATAACGGTGCACCTACCTTACATGGAGATCCTCGCTTGATAACCTCAGTGTCTCACCCACAGCACCAAATATAAGATATGGAAATGTGAATCTGTATATACGGAACAACTCCATGCGCTACAGTATATACACACCTGGTACAACGAAAACAACGTGGTAATGTCACAAGTTACCTGGTAGTCCAACATTCCCACAGTCATAATGGCTAGTTCTTTAGTTGAGCCTGTTGGTCATAGTATGCGATACCAGGTACCAGGTTTGCATTAAGTATTTGTTTTGAATTGTTTCTTTTTCAATATATACATTGATCAAAACGTGTTAAGATGCGTCATACCCCGGTGCGTAAAGTGTGTTGCTACACCATTAGGCCGTTTGTAACGCACCAACTCTACTGAAACCCGTTTGTATGCATAAAGCTTAAATCCGTCAGCTGCCTAGCTTAAATAGCATAAATAAGCCACAACAACGTCATTAATTGCCAGGTTGGCCGATCCTTGACTTGTACTCCAACTTCAAGTGTGTAGCTCGGTTGGATACAGTAGTCTAATGCCCAACGGTAAAATCAAATACCCAGTTTACACTTCCGTGGTATATTCCAAAAACAAATTCGAACAGTACAGTATTCGCAACATGCTCAAATCGTGTCATCGGTGTAAGGGTTGGGGTCAAACGAGGTGCCCGGCGCCCTATCCATCACACTATTAAATTATAGTTAAAATATCTACCGATTATACTAAGGTTTATACTTCGGATTTTGTGCAGTATCACACCTCGTGCGCGAGCAATGTGTGGAGCATCACAAGCAACAGTGTCTACGGCCGTCGACCATCGTTGCGCTTGTTAGGATGAACGAAATTCTGCACCGACGACACTGGCGCCTGTCCCATGTGACTCCAGGCTCCGTCCCGCTGAATGCAATCCATTCTTCTGCCATATATACGCAGTTCAGAGTGATCGTGTTAGAAGCCTGGTCCAGGCTACTCGTTTGATAGTTAAGAGTACAACAGAGTCCAGCCGTACCATGTACCGTGTACCAGGTATATACCAATGTATCAAGCAAAATAACCCAAACCCTGGCGAGACTTCTGAAGCCGATAGTTTCCGAAACAGGGGGGGCACGGCCAGCGGAAACGTTTCAGCATCTCCCTTGGTAATAATAAAGAAAACAGGAGTACGGCGTGAAGAATGGGCGTGGGGAGGGCGCGAACAAGAAGCCGTGCAGCTTCGTGGTAGCGGGTCCCTTTTCTCCAAATTATGCAATACACTTAAGCTCTATAGTCTACAGTCTAGACTATATTTCTGTCCGCAATGATGAAACTGCTTCGTCAACCATTACATTGTTGTTTTTTCTTCCGACCCTACCAATGCACTCCAGCTGGTTGACCAAGGACGACATGCAAAACAAGAAAAGAAGAGCACACAACACCCCTTCTCGGAAAACGGAAAACGGGATAACTTCCGAACTAACCTTGTTAAGCGCATCCCTCGGATCTTACAATATTTGTCCACCTCCTTTGAACCAATGTCACTATGGAAAATCTAAAATTTGAAGATGTAAGTATCAGCATGATGGCTTATCTTGTCTACCGTGCGTTCAAATGCCCGACAATACCCGCAGGGCATCTCCCATTGGGTGTTCATCGTTTACAGGTTGCTCACCTTCATAACCACTAACCACTACGGTACGGTACAGTACCCCATAAAAACCGTATCGCTAACTACGTACGAGGCACATTGTGTTACATAATATATGATAAATACTGCAACACGACACATACATGATCGACCAGCGTCATGTCAGGGCTCGTCCCTGTAGTAATCACTACTATTTATACTGTACACTATTTTGAGCCTCCTTGCTGGCCGGTCGCTAGCCCTTTGTGCTCCCGTATTATGGCGTCGAGCACAGCAGTTGCCATCGAATGTGGCGTGCTCTGCTCGTGACATTATGCAAAGATGCCACAGGCTGTATACTGGGTTTGTTTTATGTTTCCTTGATGTTTGCTCTTTGCTCGACGTCTAATTACTGTGTTTGGGAACGCCTTGCTACTACGATGCGACTCAAATTAAGTGCGCCCTAACCTGCGGTGGGTTACTACAGTATAAATATATGTATGTATATATCTATATATATACCTGGTACCTAACAGGCGACAAAACGACCTTCAAGGTGAGCCCGCTTGATATCCGTGAGCAAAGGTGAGATAGACAAAACAACACGCGAAGGATGAAAATATGCGATAGGCTGAAACGAACTGTGAACTATCATGACGGAAACGAAACTCAACTTCAGGCTGTTCAGCTAACAGAAAATACTACAGTCTTCAACTACTGTATATGCCCCCTTTAAGTCCACGGAGCAACGTACCAGGTAGGTTGGCAATGGTTGTGTAGAGTTGCGTTGGAACAATGGTTGTGTAGGTACAGGCCAATAACGGTCGCGTCGGATTGTACGCACGTTCTTGCCGTGAGGGAAGACGATACGCCGCGCTCCCTGTTCGTGCGTGTATATATATATGCGGGCGGTATGGACGTGTGGGTGGTTTTCTCCTACTCTGTATTGAATATACTGCCGAGTCCATTGACCTGCATCTAAACACGCTACTGCTGCTTCGCGCCCGGGAATGACGCCGACCGGACCTCACTCGGAACTGATCCCGCGAAACGAACCGCCGGGGAGGAATAACTTGTCCAGGTCGAGGCCCACCTGGCCATCTCCTGTTGCCACCAAGCCAGTCAATTAAGAGAAACAAAATGACACTACTAGTAGTGTTGTTAAACTATACGGGCGG
>JAXFYO010016327.1:0-12254 GCA_034768055.1 Saccharina latissima
GGGGCTGCTGCTGCATGTTTTACGCCCCCAACGTGTTGCGGGTTTCGTGTGCGGTGTGTTTAGCCTTCATCGTGAAGCACAGGGACAGCCTTCCGACGGGAATTCCGATCGTGGTGTGCTGCAAGGGGATCGAGAACGTGTCGCTGCTGACGCCTTTCGAGATACTGGAGGAGGAGTTGCCAGGAAAGGTATGCTGTGATACGTCTCCCACCCGTTGCCTCGTACGAGTACGACTGCCCGTTGCCTCGTACGAGTACTATTAAAGAGGTACCTAGCATCGGTCTTATTTTTTCGTTAAAATCTACGAGGAAACTGCGGCCTGTCACCACGCACAGGCCTGTAAGCGTGCGTTTAAGGCTTTGCAGGGGTAAGTCAATCTCCCTAACGGCTCAGTGATATGTCGGTACTTGAGATATGTCGCTGCAGCCACAGTTCCAATCTTGTGTTCTGTAGGGTTTGTGGATTCCGAATACGGGGTATGGAAGTCTTGCAGAAATCACAGACGTTCTAGGTACGTGTATGGAAGTCTTACAGAACTCACAGAAAATCCAGGTAGGTACACGAATGTCATACCCGTACCCGTACCCGCACCCGGGTATTTTTTAAAGGGCATACCCGTACCCCAAGTATTGTACCACGGGCGTACAGAACTTACAGACGTTCCGGGTATGGTTATGAATGTCGTACAGAACCTACAGAATTTCCGGCACGGGTAGTACCCGGGACAATACTCCGGGTGTGTACCCTACAGAACACAACCTTGCACTTACAGAAGTTTCGGGTACGGGTATGAAGGTCTTACAGGACTCGCAAAAGCTCTGGGTACGCTGTGGAAGTCTTACAGAACTCACAGAAGTTCCGGGTAGGTATACGAGCGTTGTATCCGTACCCGTACCCGCACCCGGGTTTTTTCCAAAGGGCATAACCGTACTCCGGGCATTGTGCCACGGGCGTTTCAGAATTCACAGAAGTCCCGGTACGGGTGATACCCGGGAAAATAGCCCGGATGTGGTTCTGTACGTGTACCCTACAGAACACAACCTTGCAATGTTTGCTGGGTGTGGCGATTGATGCCATGACTTCGATTGCTCTCGGTGCCGACGGCTCCCGTGTTTATATCATAACCTATTTCAGAGACGATTGACAACTTCGTTCGGCTCTCGACGCATGTGTACAAAGCTGACTAGAATACCTCCTTGAGACCATCTCGGAGCGTGATTAGGTCCATCTTGATCACCGACGAGGGTATAATATAGGTGTGGGAAGCCTGCACCCGATAAACAATAAACTAAAGAACGAGGACCAAGGACCGGAATAGAGTGGGGTGGAGTGGGTTGGGGAAGTGGAGTTCTCTGTCTATAACCACGGGTGTAATTGTTAAAATAACGGAAATCACAATGAATCACTCTATCAGCCAACCAACCGATCGAGCGAGCAATCTATCAATCACCCAATGAATCGATGAGGTAAGTGGTGAGGATTTCTTGATGTGCATGGGTGTGAACGGGACTGCATTTCTCGTTATGTAAACCGCTTAAAGACTGAGGAAGGCAATAAAACGCACAGCCTACTCTGTGCCTGGTGTCATGTATGCCTTCAAGCCTCCGTGATTGTAGCGTCTGCCGCCCCTCTACCTTAATGCAATGAAGTAAGTAAAACTTGAATGTACGGACCTGCAGCAGGAGTCAAATAAAACCGAGAAACGGCATGTGCTGGAATGGAAGGGTGTACTTGGAAGTATTCGCGGAAGGTGTCTGTCTGGTTTGCTCGGTGCCTCCACCCGTTTCGGCCCATGTATTTTACCTTGTTTGTGATGTTTGTTAGTTGTACCTTGTATTGTATTCTGACGAATTAGAAGCACTCGTGCTGCTGTCTTTATCGTATCTTCGTTTTGCTGCAATAGACGATAGACGCTATTAATGGGCACCTTCGGTGAAGGAATACCTTTAACTGACACCGACACTGACTTCGCACTGCAGACGACTTATACTTTATGTGCACCTGGTATATCTCGTATACTGAACTCATTTCGAGCCACAGGCTTCGTTGGTAGGTGATACTACGACGACTGTTTCGAGCGTCGGTAAGCGGACGAGTCTAAAGGACAGCATCATCGGAACCTGGCCGGGTAACCTCTTCTCTGTGCGTCTACTCGCAGCCTGCGAACAACGATATAACGCCACAGCGCTTAATCCCACAGCTCTTAGAGAACACACTCGGCATTGCTACAAACGTGTTATTAATAAAGTGGGTATTATATCGACTGTTCAATCCGTCGAAGTCACAGCTGTCGAATTTGTAGTCCTGTTATATCCCCCCCCCGGTGCTCCGTCTCGAAAGAGATGCGTGCCCAATGGTTGAATGACTAAGGCAAGCAACAAATGAGTACCCACACCGGAAATGACATCAACTCATTGAAGCTGTCATCCATATGCAAGTCCGCCTCACAAGCGGTTCTTAGTAGGATGCAGCTCACCCTTAATGCGACTCGCCCAACACCNNGTCATACGACTACGGCCAGCATGAATATGACGTACACCCCTCCCCCCCTGCCCCGGCGTGGTTCCTCCTCCGCTCCCCTGCACAGTACCACAAGCACTTGGCCTGTCTGTCAGGGCCATCGTTCGCTCGAGAAGTCGCGCTAGGCAAGCCCACATCGGTCACCGTGGCCGCGAAAGACATGCAGTGCGCGCAGATGGTCCAGTCCATCGTCAGCGACCTCAACTTCCGCATTTACACCTCCGATGACGTCATCGGGGTGGAGTTATTCGGGGCGGTCAAGAACGTCCTTGCCATCGCGTGTGGGGCAAGCGATGGCTTCGACTTCGGCTTGAACGCTAGGGCGGCGCTGATCACAAGGGGGCTGGCGGAGATATCTCGAATGGCGGTCAAGTGAGGCGGACTCCCGTTGGTTGGTGGATAAGTGTAGCTTTCGCGTGTGCGGTGTGCGGTATGCGGTGTGCGGAGACATGTGACGATTTTAGATGGATTACGCCGTTGCTGCCGAACCAAGAGACCGAAACAAATGTGTTTTTGCGTCAATCGCAAATGCTTCTTTCTGAAGTGTGTGCTGGGGGCGGACTTGCTAAATTGTCGAGGTTCCGCCAGCCTAAGGAGCACAGTAAAGCAAATTCGCACCATACTTGCTTGGCTTTTCGGCGCAGAAAGTAACCGGTGCCCCCACGCAATTGGTCGAAAACTGTCTGGATGCAGTCGGATGCAAAGAACGCTTTGATTATTTGTTATGTTCGCCTTGGTAGTTGTTAGGGCACCACGGGACCGTCGGGACCCACCCGTGTGCGTACAACAGTATTTCTTGCCATTTTCCAAGGGTCCGTTCAAATCTTGTTCGAGGTCTAAATCCGACCGCAACTGCAGTAAGGCTGGCCGCTACAGCAGAGTGTTGACCACTGCGGCAGTAAGTTGCCCGCTATAATTGGCTGCCCACTACAGTAGGCTGACGCGTACAGCAGGTTGACCACTATAGCAGTAAGTTGACCACTACAGCATAGATTGTTGTTCGTTCAGCGATGCATAGGGACTTTGTGCCGTGCCATGAACCAACGATGCCGAACCTGATTGTTGTGTTCAGGAAGGGGGCGTCTCCGCTGAGCATGGGTTCTCTCTGTGGCTTGGGGGACCTCGTGCTCACGTGCACTGGCTCTTTGTCGCGAAACTGGACTGTAGGAAACAGGCTGGCCAAGGGAGAGGTACGGTACAGCAGTACCGCACGAACAGAGTAGTGCACCATCAAATTCCCCTTTGTAGCGCATGCAAGCGCAACAGACATGTTGAGTCCAGTTGAGTGGACATGTTGAGATCCGCTGAGTCCCGTTGGGTAAGGGTGTGAGTGTCAAAGTGTATACGGAGTATATTGTCTATTAATAGTTAGTTTTCCTGTTGAAGCGGCGTAAAACCAGCTCGGATAGGAGCATGTGTTCGTTGGTGAATTGCACTGCGCCCGAATATTTTCGGGCTGAGCTGCCGCATCGTCGTCGCATTGCGGTTTACCGGCAGGGCTGATTAGTTTTTTGCCATGATCGCTCTAGAGGCAAAGCTAGACACCTTTCGAATATCGATCCGGATGGCACACGATATACGGCAGCAGTGTCTTCATGTACTGGTCCCACTCATGTGGCGGATTCAACTCACTCCGTCTTTCTTGGTTGGCATCCTTTTTTTTGTGCACCAACCTCCCACATTCCTTCATTTTGCTGGTATATATATAGTAGTATTTGTATTTTATTTTGTGCACCAACCGCCCGGCTTCCTATGTTGGTATTATTTTTTCGCCATGACGCCCCCGTCTTCCTCTATTGGTTTGCTGTTTTTTGCACTTACCGCCCCTTTTCCTTTGTTGGATGCTGGCTATGACGTCGACCGCTGCAGGACTTGGACGCGATCACGACCAGCATGCGGATGGTGGCGGAGGGCGTCAAGACGGCGGCATCGGTGGACGCGCTCAGCACCAAGATGGGCGTCGAGATGCCCATCTGTCAGCAGGTCTTCGAGGCAAGTGGTTCAGCGAGCGGCATCATTCGGCAACCTTTCGAAACAACAGTGTGGCTGTTATATATAGGTCTTGTAGTTGGGCCGGTGGCCATTTCCACGGCATGGCTGGCTGGCTGGGTGGTCTTGTTTGTTGCGGGGTGGATGCGTGGTGTGAAGCGCAGCGCGTGGTGTGGCGGAACGCGGGGTGGCTAGAGACGATACATCGTTGTGGATGAGAGAGAGGCGTAGGTCTGTCTGGAAGAGATAGCTAATGTCACTGCAGTAGCACCATAACTAGCACTCCTCACTCTCACTATCACTGCCAGTACTATTGCAGTACCACGATTGCCATCAGTATCGCGATTACTATCACTCCGAACAGATGTGATCTCCACTGCACCTTGCTAAATGGCCTATAAACGGACGACTGAATGCACTTACGACGATCAGATGGTGGCGACGACGTTTCTTATTGACGAAAACTCTCAAGATTGCGCAGTGAGAGAGAGAGTGCACTCTGCAAATAGACCATGCTACGCGTCTCATTGATGATCTCCTTGGGCGATTGCTGTAACAACACACCACATTATATACCACACGTAGCACATGTTACCATGAGTGCTCACTGTCGCACGAGTACCGTAACAGCATGCCAACGTTATCGCACACTGCAGTAACATGTTTATCGCAATAACATACCATGCCACCAATAGGTCTATTGCCTATCGTACATACTAACATGCCACAATATTTGGCGCTCGTCCGGCAGGTGCTGCACAACAAGAAGCCCATGATGGAGGCGTTAGCATCCCTGCAAGGCAGACCGCACTCGCACGATCTCAGCATCGAGCTCAAGCACTCCGACCTTTGGGCCGGCATGGGTCCCTCGCACCCTTGACCTGGCGTACCGCTGCAGTATGACAGCGGCAAAACACGCTAGCCTGTCCTCGCATGCCAGCTTTCGCTTGATATCGAGGGATGTTTTGCGCTTTTCTTGAGGGGAGGCGGTCTGCGGTTGCGGTCGAGAGGCAGACGGCTTCGGGTGGTATGGTTTTGTGTCGTCTGCCGGTGCCACTGGCCCTGTTTTCTCTGCTCTGCTCTGCGTGCGTCGGGGGGTCGTTGTGCCCGTGTGCGCTGTATGTGCCTATTTTTAGCGATCTATAGCGTGTGCCATGCAGGGATTGTCCTTGCCGCGAGACGGCTGGCTGATACTGATAGATTTTCGTGTGTGTTAAATGTTTCCGTTTAGATTCCCCTCAGTTTCTCCTGATCAAATGTATGGTCACGAGAGAGTCCCATGCCAACCCTACAGGCGGCGTTATTCGTCGAGAAGCAACCTATAATCGCTGTTTCGACGATCCCATCGTGTTTTTTTTCCCGTCCCAGCCGTAATTCTTAGCGGTATACCGGGTATGGCATAAGCGTCCGTCACCGCCGACTTCAGTGGCAGAAAAACGTCTCTGATGCCTGATCTCTGATACCCCATACCCGATACCGCGTATCGTCTGGTCTCAAATGTGTGTGTATTGCCATAGTTCCGTCGAGTTGGCTCGTTACACGAGAAAAGGAGAACACCCCCTGCCCCTCCCCTCCCCCCGCGCCCCCACCCCACGCCGCCATTTCCCCAGTGTTAGGTGCAGTGCAATGTTACTCGAAAGCTTTCCTAGTTGGTGTATAGCGATAGTGATAAGAAACAAGATAGATACCTGCTACCGGTACAGCGAATAGCGCTCCTATCAGGGCGGGGTTATCGCGCTTCTCAGGTCGGAATAACCTGTGCCGTTTGGCGTTTTTCGTGTATATCAGATGCAGTTGCAGTTGCCAATTGTGCCGCTTGACGCCTGCTACGATAGAGGTGCACCATGTTTTTTCTGAGCTCCTCACTTAAGAAGCGTCATACCTCACCGAAAAAATGATTTTGGAGGAAAATAAAAGTGCTGCCGGATGCAAAATCTCATGACCGAAGNNATTATTCGTCACAAATATGAAAGTCCCACGAATTTGGGTTAAGGAGCCCCATCGTTCAGAAAACGATTCAGCCAAAAAGTGCTACCTCTACCGTAGCACTTGTCGCTTGACGAACGAAACAGAGGTTACCAGAAACTGCCGTCTACTTTTGTAGCCGTGCGCCGCGCATCCGCCGGATTAAAGAGGGGTACGGGGGACATGAGTCTGGCCGATATCGCTGGGCATCGAACAGTGTCGAGGGCAGCAAGTTCTAATCATGGGACACATTTTACTAATTCCGCCGCTCCCGTGCATTGACATATGTATATGTTGGGAAGTGTTTTGCGTTTTTCGGCGAAACAAGTTTTTTCCTCCCACGACGTCATTTTCTCTGCCCGTGGGTCAGGCATGGAAAGCGCATTTGGTACGCGGTGTTGAAGCACTTCGCATTTTCGTGATGAACATGGCACTATTTCCGTTTTAGTCCCGAAGCCGCTGTGTGCGTTTTTGCAATGCTGCTGGCTGTGTGTTGAATCGGTTAGCACAGGATAAGAAAGAGTGTTTCGCGCAACTCACGCGCGGATGGGGCATGAAAGCGCCTCAAAGTACTCGTGTGGCGTGGCGGCAGCGTTACCCGCTGCGTTTATTGTTTGGCAAGTTGGTGTAGACTGTGGCCACCCCCTATAGAAAGGCGACAATTCGCACTCCTAGGAGATTAATATTTGGTGCTCCATCACAAGTAAAAAAAGACAGTATTACGAGATAATTTTTGAGGGGGTCTCCAGTGTTATAACTCAACACACTTTTGAAACGCCTTATTTCAGTTTTTTCGAGGACCTGCAGTCCCAACCTTGACTCACGCGATGTGTTTGACGTTTTGCGCCAAGCCTTCGCGCTACGAGTATCAATGGCTGACACACAGCCCGACCGCATGCCAATTCCCATCCCCTGGGTGCCTTGTGCCTATATGCCCATGTTTTCGCTTTTAGTAACGTCTCGATCGAAAAAAATGTACTCTGTACGAAAACACAAGGTTCGTTTAGCTAATAACACGAAAGTACTACAACGGGTTCTTGTAAATGCGGACAGTGGCACGGCTGTCGATTTCGGACGAGAGATTTCATGTCGTAGGATCGAGTTGTCGAACTAGGCCCACGGCTTGTCGCGCTAGCTCCACGGAGCCCGGGGGGGAAACAGCGCACGGCGGGCAGGGGTCTCCCTGGGCCGGAGAGATGGGGCGCACAACCTTGGGCAGATCGGAAGCAAGGCGGTCGCGCAAGGGGTGGGGCGTCCCAAGTTAATACCCAAAAACATGTTTACGTATATACTACGAATGCATACTTCTAGCCCCACGGTTTGCGTCGTTGTGTACTGACGATGCTGCTGTGATACTGGTGGTGTCATTTTTACGTACGAGTGCTCGTACCGTATGGCATGGCGTGTTTTGTTGGGTAGAAGCTGGCTGGTAGCGAACTTCGTACCAGACCCAGTATGGATGTATGTGACGGATCGCGGGCCTCAAGATCTGCCCTTCAGATATATACGTGCCTTAACCCCTTAAGAACTGGTTCCCCCCATTTGGGGACAGACTACTTGGAATTAGTGTGAGGCATTTTTTTCAGTTCTGAATGGGTTAAAATCTCCGCTGCAGAACTTTTTTGCGGTATGATTAGTGGCGGCGAAAAATAAAACTCTTAGGAAAATGAGTCGCCAACGGTGTTCGCGCAGATGTTGTGCGCTGACTTCTGGGCACACATTGCACGGATGGATGCAACTATTGAGGCGTAGTTTGTGTGGGCTTTACCTACTGCACAACAGTACTCCCCCAGTTGTTCACCACTGGGGTCTCTACTGTCATTTGGGGAACAAAATTTACTGTCCGATCGACTTTCACTTTAAAACGAACGCAATTGCCTGATCGAATTTCACTTTTAATCAGGGTAATTGTCCGTTCGAGTTTCACTCTAAAACCAGGGTCGTTGTCTTTCCCCCGTGGGCACTCTCACGGAATGTCTGATTGGGTGCGGGAACTACCATAGCCACAGCGGTACGTTTCACGCTATGTTCTCGTTTGAGCGTATTAATAGCGCAAGTGTAAGGCACAGCAGCGTGATGACGCCATTGACAGTGATGCATACCTACGTAGATATGGTATGTACGTACTGGAATATGGTGTACCGGTACTGCTTTGAACACATCGAAATTCTCCAGTGTCAGCTGGGGTCTCTGTTTTGGTAATTTCTAAAAAATACATGTGTGCGTCTTATATCTGTCTCACCCCTGTCGATTTCACTTCAAGCGTAACTCTCACTTGTTTCACCCAAACTCACCCCTAACGACTCACGTCCATACTGACTGTGGCTGTTACCAATAGCCAATAGCTGAAACCGATAGCTGACGCACACCCCATCCGCCTGCGCCAACTCTCAGCTTGTCGGGTCTTGACCCTTATGTAACCCATGTGTAAAACATCCCAAACAAATAAGCAACGAGGGCCATCCCTTGGGAACTATCATGCGTGCAGCAGTACGAGTACCCGCATTCTGGCATTCCTCAGGCAAGCGTGTCTTAGACGCGTGCTGTGATACGGGTACGAGTAGCACCTTTTTTTTTGTCTGAACCTCCCCACTCGGAGCTCTATTATATGTAACCCAAAATTGACTGTTACAAAATATATAGGATTACCCTGGATTACCCCCGATTAATCGTCCCGTAGCCCAGGTGTGCAACGAACAACACTGTGCTGCACAACTGGGATACCGGCACTACAGCTGCTTAGGTGAGGAGCTCCGTCAGTCGCAAAACATTTCGGCCCATATAAGGTACAGTACCCTTATCGTACCCCTCCCTACAGCATTATTACCCTTATTGAAGCCGGACACACCCCCTATCCCCTACCAATAGACTAACAGCATACTTCGTGAGGCCGATGCGGCAGTCGTCACACTTTTTTTTTGTTTGAGGCCTCAAAGGCGGGTAATCATAGCGTCTGAAAACGCATCTTCTTCCCATTTCCGAAGCGAGACTCAACGGCTGTTAAATCGACGAGATGCCAAAAAGAATGCCCCTTCGTATTTGTTTGGTGGGCATTTAACGGTTGAGGCCGCACAAAAACAGGGCCAACGCCAATACTATTAATAGCAGCGAGGCGGCAAAAACGTTCCCCATGTTATTGACGGGCGACTAACGGCTGAGGCCGATCAGGCTGAAAAATTCTGCCCTCGTCCTAGAGTCCGCCTGGAAGCAACCGTTAACGCTGCTCGTCATGGTAATCGCCCCCTGTTTCTGCACGCCTCGCATGACCATGCACATATGCCTGGTCAGATGGAAGATGGAATATCGAGCCGGAAATGGGAGGGAAAGAGCGAGCAAGCGGCAAGGAAACGGCGATGAAACGATGGCGATAGACTGTGAACAGTAACCTTTTTTTGAAAATCAGAGGGGAAAAAGACGAATATTTACTGCCTTGATTTGTTTCAATGAGTACGGTACGTACAGCATCAGTGTGAAAGTGATGCCTACTGAGCTACCGGGGTAGACATCAGTTCGATTACCCTACCCAGGGTAATCCTCACAACTTCCTCGAATTTTGAAATACATCGCGATTTCACGTGCAGGTTTAAGTCCTGCCGACGACGCCAAACGTGAAGGTGTTACATACTGATCTATCTGGGTGAAAGACCGATCGGTTACCCAGCCCAAGGTACACGAAGTACCGGTATCTGACACGTTAATGTCGAATGCACAAAATCTGAGAACTTAACTATTGCTCGTACATATGAGGCACGGACCGCTGGATGATTGCTGCCGAACTATATACCGAATGCCGAATACAAGTCATAGGGCATACATAAGAAAATGCGAGAGACAAGGATGATGGGAACTAACTGCTCGTGAGAAGTGTGAGGTGTGGGGTGTCTGGTGTCTGGTGTCGACCGCTGAACGAATGCTGTGCTCGCACGAAAAACGACAAGACGAAAAACGAAAAACGAAAAACGACCTACAGACTATTCGAGGAAAAACATGAAAAAAAAACGAATATCAAACAGAAAGATCTACTGGTACATCTCACCAACATGCCAACAGTATAAATCCTTCTAGAATTTAGTTTCTGTTTCGGCTGAAAAAAATCTCTACATATTATGCATACAATACCTGGAACCTGGTATTTCAGCAACAATATTCCTGGTATACCAGTACAGTACTTGGTATGATGGTACTCGAAGATGGATGTTTGTGTGATACCTTTTTGCAGATAGGATGTGGGATATATGGTGAGATAGTAAGATAGTAAGATAGTAAGGGCCGTTCACAACTTCACCCGGCGCTCAGCTACATTTAATAACCGCACACCATGACGAATATATATATATTGTAATCACGTACCAACGTTTCACGGAGCTTGAGAACCTGAGTGTAGACCAGTCTAGAGGAACGCACAGCAGTTGGTGCGCGTGTTGATGACACAATAGATCGCTTGTTTCGCTTTTTCTACCCGACAACATCCAGCACACTCCCTGGGTATCCATCCTACTCGTAGAGAGGTACACGATCTGTGGTCACAGATTATGAGACAGACAACCAAAACAACCCCAAACAATCGAGGTACGAAAGAGACAGACAACAAAACAAACCAGACAAAAAAGTAAGATCTAAAATGAAACGCGTAGTCCTAGAAATTATGAGGTTGAAAATAAATCCCGCTCTATGGACGGCGCCCTTGCCCACCGTGGGGCTGAGCTACGCATACAAGATGTATATATCTGAGACAACAAAATAAAGACCAGTTTCGTTCAAATATTAAAAAAAAAAAAAACTACTATGAGTAGCGAGCGTGCATAGCAGTTGTAAGGAATGTAGCAGCTTGTAAGGCTTAGACTTCTTCCAATGGCATGCAAAACAAAAATGACGCTCGCGTCTCTTACGTGGCCTCGATGACCACCCCGACCCCGAGCGGGTTGACCGCCTCTCGTATGGCCTCGGCGATCTGGCGCGTGAGTCGCTCCTGCACCTGCAGACGCCGTGAGAACATGTCCGCGATACGCGCGAGCTTGCTCAGCCCGATCACCTGCCGAGGCGCATAACATAACATAACATAACATAACATAGCATAGAGAAAGAGGATGGTCAGCGGGTCGGTCGTGGATGTAGGTACCAGGTAGCAACAACCAGCGGTCCACCAACTCGGCTACAGCAGCAACAACCAGCGGTCCACCAACTCGCTGATCGATAACAAACTCGTCTATTTCAGATATCATAGGTGCATTAACCCCTTAAATAACTGCTCCCACGAATTTGGGGACAATCTACTTGGAATTAGTGGGGGATAAGCTTTTTCAGTTCTGAATGGGTTAAGGTATTACAGTAGCGGCCTATCTACGTAGTCAATACCCAGTAGCATGAGTATTACTGTGCGCGACATACCTGGTAGTAGGTTGGGAGTTCATAATTTCAGGCTCGAGTTTTGGATGGAGATGAGAATGTGTGCCATTTTTATACTGAACTTAAGTAGGACGCACCCTGCCTGACATAAGAATTCGAGCGTGGCCAAAAATAAGAAATAAGAGATTATGAAGTGGTGTCGCATACTGCTGTAATGAAGTAAGGGTATATTAATAGTGGGTACGTAAAGCACAGCTGATAGCACAACGCAGTCTATCTACGTACATACGAACCATGCTTGGTATCATACCTGGTACCTGGTATTGTTAATAGGCATAGAAAAATGAAGACGAGCATGTAGAAAAATCGTCAGCATACAGCAGCAACAACAGCACAGCTGTGCCGGCCGCAGGAGCCGCAGCAGAGGAACAGCA
>JAXFYO010016899.1:0-14416 GCA_034768055.1 Saccharina latissima
TTAACGTTAAAACGCCGCACTAACAAGCTGAGAGCTGCCATTCAGCGGTTTGCCCGCATGATTATGCCCCGGCAATTGCGCAGAGGGGCTGCCCTCCCTTTAGGGCACATCTGCTTCCCGCCGGCGATGTACGACTCCGACCCTCAACAAAGCAAGCAACTGCGTATGCAGCAACACCCTTAACCCAAGCACGTTATCTCGTCAAGCCACGGCAAAAAAGAGAGCTCCACACCCCAACCTGCACCGCACCCACAGCATGCACAGCCATAGCAATACCCGCACGGATGCCTTCGCCCGAAACAAAAGGTGCAGTTTACCGTGGCACCTGTGTAATCTACCTTACGTGCAAAGCGAAGAAACAAAAAAGTAACCCCCTTCCTCAAGTGTGTCGTCGGGCAAAGCATTGCCGACTAGTAGCTTCCCCTCTCCTATACCACCACCCTCAAATCTCCACAAAAGTCTCGCTCGCTCTTCCTGGCACGTATAGCGCAAAATCGTACAGCTGCACCTTAAGTGCGAACCAGGTATATATATATACAAAATTCGGTCCTGGTCATACGACTACGGCCATGCATGAAAATGAAGTACACCCCCCCAACCCCTTTTTCCCTTCATCCATCCCCCCTCCATCCCCCCCACCCCTCTCTTACGCCGCAAGCGCAACTGAGGAAATCGCCATATGCCTTGCTAATGTATCACCATCAAACCCCGGGAAAACACGAGGTCGGGATTGCCAAGCATAAAAGGCGGACGCGAAGTCCACTCACAACAAACGTATTAAGACTTATCACGAGAAACGCGCATGGGAAAAAACGCGCAGGAAACAGGGGACTTTTCAAGGTTCGCTTCTTCACACCCAAATGTCGAAGAAAATGGGCTGAGGGTTCTCGTCCTGGGCGGCGTTTATGAACACGGTGCCATCCCCCCTCACGATGCCATGGGAGTTGTGCACGTGTCCAAAAACGTGAACCTGGAGGGAACAAGAAAGAGCGAAACAAACGAGCGGCATCTAAAAAAAGCGGACTGCCTTCACGATAAAAAAATATGGGTCACTGATGGAGGACTACCATGGGCCATGGACGCAGCTGGGTGATCACAACCCAAATTTTACACGAGGGATCAGACTTACCGGCGCGTGCATCTCATCTCGCA
This sequence comes from Saccharina latissima, assembly GCA_034768055.1. Classification (NCBI taxonomy): domain Eukaryota; class Phaeophyceae; order Laminariales; family Laminariaceae; genus Saccharina; species Saccharina latissima. The sequence goes on from JAXFYO010016899.1 coordinate 1,153, forward strand.
AAGGGACCGGCAACAGTTGACGAGGGGCACGGTGAACCGATGCCGGGAGCTGAATCTACCCTACCGCTTCTCGCCAACGCGAGCAAGCACGAATCGGACAGCTGACCGCTTCATTGCTGTGGAGACCTCTGCCATGGTTTTTCAAAATAGTGGGGAACGATGCTGTAAACTAGCAACCGCGAAAAAAACAAACGAAAGGGGGGTCAGAAAAGATTCGCGCTGCTCTGAAGTTTACATCAGCTGCTAAGGTCGGGTCGAATGCTACGGTTCTGTTTTGAACCAACTGTACGCTACAAAAAACGCTGCGTGGATAGGAGCAGTCCTTGGCGTTTTTATCCTCGTCACACCTTCGGCTTCAGTAATGCCACGCGGTCCGTAAGGCTCCAGCTCCCCCAGTGCGCGAAGCTACGCAGCACACCAGCACACACCAAGAAAACGTCATCGGAAAAAAAGAGGGCGGCGTGATCACAAACACAAGGGAAACATGACGTGAGACACAAGTGAGAGAAAAAAAAAATCGGGAAAATATCAGGTAGGGTCGAAGAATACGATACCAAGGGTCTACTAGTAAATAAGCGCACTCAGTTTTATACATGTCATCGTATGCTAGCCGAGCGCACTGCCACCAGGAGGAAATCAACACGGCGACCTTGAGCACAACCAGCAGAACGAACTGGGGGGGGGTCAGTCATACGCAAGCTTTTCATCGGCAAGGCTGAGGCTGTGACCGGCGCCGTCGTGATACGGAACGAGCAGCGAGTCCACGCGCCATTTCACTCGGACGCTATCTACGCAGCCCATGCTCGTACCTTCGATGTGTTTTCCCGCACACCGGGCAAGGGTTATCCTTCGCTGTGCTGCCAGGATCGAAAGCGAGGTCAAGCCTGTTGTAGGGCGGCATATGGGTCAACAGGATGTCCACCTCCTCCGGTATCGCCGACCACACACCTTCTAGGTCCACCCCCCTGCAGCTGAATCCCTGAATGGTGTCGATTGAACAGGGGGAAGATTGGTGGTATGATGATCAATCACCGTCCGGGAAACGACAACAGACAATAATTAAATGCAAGAGCAACTTGGCATCGGCGTCGAAGCTCGTGTATAGCTAACGCTGGGGTCTGCTTCAGCCTTTCGGTTCAACGAGTATTGTTTCCTCTCGTCATGAGAACGAGACGAGGGCAATCTCTCACGCCATCTCGCCCTCCGCTCTCGTGTTTTTATCCACCAGTTAGGGGGGCGGCAATGACGCTCAGCACATGACCGAGACTTCATCAAATGGCATGACCAAGGTCCGAAGCCATGACTCTGGGAGGTCACGACCTTTCCGATATAGTTTTAGTGTTTTAGTTGATTGAAATAATCGTAGGCGTTTCTCCCTTCCCTGGGGCAAATACCTCAATCCCAAGCACACCCACATTTCCCGGGCCCACAACGGTTACGCCAGATCCTTTCTGCTTTCTGCTGCCACCATTGCGGTGGCTTTCGTGCCGCCGAGCCGAGCCCAAGGAAGCGAATACGTCTCTCGAACCGCATGGTAACCTCTACTGTGGAAGGTAGCCAGGCATAATTCAACACACCTCATCACGATACGAACCCCAAAAGCCTCTTGCTGCAGCGCCTTGCTCGGAAACGGGCCCATCGCGACCGATAACGAACTCGCAACTCTCTTCGGATGAGCCAAGAACTCGGGAGCAACTCACCATGTGGGAAGAGTTTGTCCACGGAGTCCCGTAGAACTTGAGCCCCTCGACGGTCACGCCCGAGTCTTCAAGATAAGTAGCGTTGCTGCGGGCGAGAGAGGAGGCGAGCGCACGCGAAAGCGGGGAGGCTCAACAGAGAGCACCTATAGGGGCGTAGGACACAACTGCCCAGGACCGCCCCAACGCGCGACGGGGAGACGAAACACGCCTTCCATCTTAGGTGGTGAACTAGAACGCTGTTCTTCGTGCAGGCTACGTACTGCCACGATACACCACATGCTTGCCGGCCCGCGTCACAACCTCGCGGCAGGTTACTACCAGAACATTGCCGGCCCACAGCCGCAACCTCTCGGCAGATTAATCACACAACAAGATCAACCTGTGATTCTGTGTCCGTACTTGTAACATTCAACCGCCATTTTTTTGTTGGCAAGAGTCGCCTCAAAGCTCACAAGAGCACAGCAACTATATACCAATCGATCTCATGAAGCTGTCGGTAGCGGGATCCTGGAATCGGCCTTAACAACCAAAAACGGTACACCAACCGCGATACACGACTTGCTTCAGCAATAAGAACACAAGTCTATCCTGTGGGCCACATGAGCGAAGAACGCGACAACCAGACTATAGCAGTAGAAGCGCCCGTCCCGCCCATGGAATGTAACGACTAACTGTACATGCTGGTGTGCACATGCGTTTTTTTCGTTGTGGCTCGCCACTTCAAGACCACCCAGAAGCGCGAATTGGCAGGGAGCAAAAACATTCCCGTCGTGGATGGTGGATTGGCGCCATGTTTTTTTTGTTTAAATGGGGATGAACTCTGCCGCCGTGACCACGGGCGTGCAAGACTGATTGGTCACCTTAAACGGCGTTGTATCTGCTCTCTTGAGTAGGAGTTAAACGCGATCTCGTGGTTGCCGGCGATGACGAGCTGAGGTGCCACGCGTGGTAAGCAGGGCATGGCGTGAACAGCGGAGAGGGGATACAACGGCATGCAGCATCAACACGGTGGCCGCAGGAGCAAGCCCCGCGTGCTTGAGGGCTTCGCGTGCTTGGGTTGCGTGCAGGGAAGGGACGAGGGCAAGAGATGACACGGCCTTCTTCTGAGGCAGGAAGGTCTTAAATGTACGGCCCCTCTAACCGGGCACACTGGAATTGGTCCAAAAATGCCATAACCAAGCCCCCCCCTCCCCCCCCTCCCAATACAGCGGCGTAGAAGGCTGCACCGACGGATAGTTACCTTGTGTCGATGCCCTAAGGAGCCTAAAAACCGATCGAAGTCTTCTACCGTTGCTTCGAAGTCGCGCTGGTGGAGCTTCGTGGAAAAATCCCCGCAGTGGATCAGGATGTCTCCGTCTGCGAGAACAAACAAAACAAAAACAAACAAAAACGATTTTGAAATCAGAAGCCACAAAGGACAACAGGGGGTGAGACTCGTGGTAACACTATTGAGTATGAAAAGGTAAAAAGCGTTTGGCCTGTTTCATGGTGCATTGGTAGAACGGCGCGGCCCACGAAGAGAACGGATCGCAACTACTGTAGGACTCGCGCCAGGGGTGGTCGGGGGCGGTAGAAACGAACAAAGACGTTGCACCGAACAGGAAGCGTGGCATCAGAGCAACGAAGTAACGGGACCAGGGCGAGGTAACGCGCGAAGAGTACGGGTCGAGGAAAAGAGCGGGTGGCTTCCCGGCCAATTTCTCACCAGTCCAGACAACTCCAGAGTGCAACAGGGTATCACTTCCCCAACGAACGAGCAGTGTTGCTGCAAGAGTTCTGGCTACGAGTCTAGAAGGTTAAGGTTTACTCTGTCCAAGTCGCACACGGTCTACCCACAGTAGGGGCCCTTTGCGGATCGTGCATGGGCACTTACCAGGGATGGTGTGCCGTAAGGCGTGGTGCTTTCCGTGTGTGTCGGACAAGCAGACCACCCTCAGCTTTCGCCCTCGCGACTTGTCGCCGGAGCACACCACGTCTGGCGCTCCTGTGAAAAACGTCGACGCGCGAGGGTCATTGTAAAAAACTCGAAACTCGTGCAGGCTATATAGGCGGCAGGCGGCCTGAAACAGAACCCAATCGTGAACGTATAGTTAGTAGTTGCGTAGTTGTACATGTGCTGTGCTACTGTCTTGTGCTGACAAATTTATCTTTATCTCCACGTATGTGCTACCTGGCATGTTTCTGCCCTCGAAACTATTAATAGGAACCTGGTATGTACGCTGGGTTGATGCCTGACACCTGGTACAACATGCTCCTATCGTACCATATACCAGAGGCAGCTTCCACCCTACCGTAGTCTGGCCGTTTTTTACCTAAACAAAAATGATCGGTTGCTTGTGCAATTCGACGCGGAATTGGAAACGGAAAAGTGTTGTGTTCCAGGTATATAGTGCACTACGAGAACCCGAGATAGCGTTTTGAGGCGATGTCTTGATCATGCCGAACCTGACTTCTACATGAAAAGTGGCATTTTCGATTTGAAGGCAAAATTCGCCGATTCATAAAAAGTTATCATCACCACGCGCTTCAGCGTGGTCGATTTAGTGAGGGTAGAAGTTTGTCGTGCTATGACCAAAACTGCACAAGTAACGATAGTGTAGGGTAGCCATCCACCTCTGGCCATCCGATACTTAGATAATTAGCTGCCCGCGACTGCAATGAGTACAATTCATACCAGGTGTTGATTAAGCTCAGCGGGAGGTCATCTATCGCACACAACTTGCAGGTGCACCTTTACCACCAGTCTCGTGATACAGGCCTACCGAATACGCACATTTGTTCGATTTCGCGCGATTTTCGCCTATTCATTTTTAAGTTTCCCCGCTCATCCCCCGATCGTTTTTGGGCGTTTTTGCACAATCCTGAGTACGATCTCTACTATTTGAGTTGAAACCCAGCACCGAACACCACGAAGAAAATGGAGTGGCGGACTAGACCCGTAGACCAATAGGAGGCCTACGCCCAGATCGGGGATCCGCTGAATCGGCAAATGTTTATCCGATAAAAAATATGCATTTATGGCCAGACTACTTAGCATGGAAGGGTGTCTTGTCTGTACAACAACGCATTTAGGGCCGTTCTTCACAAACAAACAAAAATCACGATTCGTGACGTTTTGGCCTGACAAAATATTACGATTGGTGATGTTTCTTTCCAAACGGAAATATAGCTGAAAAACGTCACGTTTCGTGATATTTTCAAAATGTAAAAAAACGATAGTTCAAACCCAACCGTATTTGAGGGTGCTAGGGCCAACTCTCGCGGGTAGGTCACGGTCAGGCCGTGCCGGGCCGACCGCGCCCTGCCGGACCGACCGTCCCCGGCTCGGCCCGTGATTCAAATCACGGGCCGAGGCCTGACCCGGCCTGCGAGATTCCAACCTCACGCGCCGTCGGCCAGGCCCGGTCCGCGAGATTCCAAACTCGCTGAGACATGTCTGCCCGGCCCGGCCCGTGAGACTCTCATAACACTTTCGCTTTTTCTTCACGCTGAGTCTCCTCGAGATTTCGAGGCCACAACGTGCTCGTTATTAATAGTCCGCACTTACAGTAGCGGTGTCTTTGGGCAGCCGCTCGNNCCTTGATCAGGCGTATTTCGAGCCACGACAAAACGACACGAACAGTGATTTTGATTTTTTGAGGGAAGGCCTGTGAGACAATTGGCCTCATGAATCGTGAGTTTTTTTTTTGTGAATCTTGACATAAAAAATTACGTTTCATGACAAAAACTTCATGAATCGTGTTTTTTTTTGTTCGTTAGGAATGGCCCTTAATGTGAAGATAACATATCAGGGTCACAGCGCACAGAGCTCCACGTATCGTATGTACGATGCGAGTACGAGTATGATGTCATACCAGGTATGTATGATATAAATGCGAGCTCCCATTCAAACCTATCCGCGAGCAACAAAGGTATCAAAGGCAAGTCGGTGCCTGTAACTACTGCTCAGTTGTTGAGGCGTACCCGCAGCAGCCCAGGTACTTTTACCTTTTTGACTGTGTCTACAACTCATGGTAAGCTGGATAATACGGAGCAGTTTTGTCCTCTTGGTCGTGAGCACCTATTCACACCGCCCACACCGGCTATATTTGTTATTTGATCTAAGGCAGCAACTGCTCTCTGCACTGGTGTGCCTCATGGAGCATAGTCAACGTCAGCTGTGATGTAATATCCTTGCCTCAGCAGGCGAGAACCTTTCAGGTCATGCAAACACGAGACAGACACAGAGGACTTTGGGCACGAGACACCAGGACGTGCCACAAGAAGAAACAGAAAACATGTTTGATGAGAAGCTTGAACTTTTCACTTTTATCGAGTACAGCAGCAGCATACCAGGTGAGGTATACTACTGCAGACAGAACCTGAAAAACTCAAAATAACATTGCACGCAGTACTGAGGGACAATGCGTCGACCCATACTGAGCTTTGCCCCATACACCACCACCCTGTTCATGACTCACTCAAGGCAAATATGGTTGATCCGTCCGACGATACGGCTGGCTGCTCCTCCCCTGTCTGAGGCAGCTGCCTCCCTTCGACTCGAGTTCTGCTTCTGAGGCTGCTGCTTGGTGAACTTGCTACATGGCTTCGATACTGATGGTGACTATTTGGCGGATCAAAACTTCTGCTCCGTGGCCTGGCCTCACCGGCACCAATTCGATTGGCTTCTCGACTCCTCGATCCCCTCATAACTTACTCGTGCTTGAAGCACGTGGGTGCTGGAACGAAGAAGTACGAGGGACGAGGGGAGCGAGGGTACAAAAAAACATCAACCAAGAGGTAACAGGGGGTTTCAAATATGTACCACGCGTTATTTTACCGGGGATGTTTCGGCCACTATTTCGCTCAAAAGCACCAAAAGCGCACAGCCTACTTTCAGACCCCAGACCAACAGCAGCCCCACTCTAGCTCTACCACAACTCACCAGAGGAAAGTCTTATACTTAACGCTGCTCAAACGGAAGCAATGCTATCGAACCTAGCTCGTGCCGCGGTGCGACCTTCGGCGGGGCTCATTCGTAGAGCAACCACGATTGTGTCCTCCCCGACTGCTACTGCTGCTGCTCTGCCTAAGAACTTGCGATGCGCCAGCAGCCTGAGCAAGGTCCTCCGTGCTGAGATTGAAGAAGAAAAGGTCGTTGCAATTGATGAAGGTGAGAAGCTCGTTGGTGGGTGATTAGAACCTGCTGCGTGCATTGTTAAAAGGTTGCATTTCCTCGTCCTTGCCGGCACCTGATATATGGTAAGTCGGTGTCTGACAGGCTCTCTTTGGTGGTACGTAGGGTTTTGATTTTCAAATCACGTGTGGTCCACAACCGTGGATCCCGGATGACAACCGATACAGCAGAGGCACTGCCTGCCATACGTATCATAGATGTTCCAGCCAAGTGCAATCAGTACAAGCACAGAGGACGACATGTCCAGTTATTTTGGTAGTTATTGTATGACGTCGTCGAGGAACGGTGTCTTGGCTCTTGGCACCCAGTCAAAATCGCATGCAAGCTCATATTTTTCATGGCGATATTTCACGTATGGAAGAACGGTTACGACGTTTCGACAGCAGCAGCAGCCGTGTATGATAGTCATGTTCTATCATAGAGTCCTAGCGATAACTGCCCGTGGGTGGTAGGTTGGTATATACGCCATACACGCCATATGATATAAGCCGAACCCTGTAACTCAAGACAGTTCGCCCCCCATCTCTCGTCGTTCGTTTCAACGTTGCAACCGCCACAGAGGTAACGTCAATGATCAAGGATTTGAAAAAGAAAGGGATAAGCATCAAGGACGAGCCGGGGGTGTCGGTGGTGCGTCTGTTCGGGCCCGGCGTCGGCGACGAAAAGGTGCATACATGTCCACGATGTCCCTAGTACCGAGCTTCCGAGCCTTGAGCCTCGAGCCTTACGCGTAGAAGTGAGCTTAGAGCACCATATTCATATTTTTTTGTCGCGAAGTGTCTTGAAACTTGAGATGTCATCCTGACTCCTACTGTAGCCTCCTGACTACTGGCGCTGTGTAACATCAGTAGTTTTGCACGAATTAGGAGGCGTCGAGAAGGGTGGATGACGAAGGGCTCTCTCTGCTAGGGGGTGGTCGGTGGTCGGAATAAGCAGTTAACCCCTTTGCGCGGAAACGTTCGCCCCGATAGGGGGCAGCCACGCCTCGTTAAAGAAATCCCATCCCGATCTCATTACACGTCTGAAATTCTCGGGCCGCTTGTTTTGTTTGCTGCGTGGCTGCGGTATCGGCGCATCGGCGCAGGTGGCGATTGAGTTTGATTGCGACGTAGAGGGGGACGGGGAAGACGGGTGGGAGGACGACCTGGAAGACGAATCTGACCAGGAGCCTGGACAGGCGTTGCAACAGGCGGACGGGGAGGGCGGCGACGAAGAGGACGAGGAAGACATGATTGGCCCTGGTAAGAAACGGCGAGATGCACTCTTGGCGGGGGTGGGTATCACCGTGTGCTCATGGGTTATATTTCACGACCGTCGTACTACGTACAGTACGCATACGTCGTTTTGGCCAAGGTGTGCTGACCAGGTACACAGCCGCGGCTGTAGCTCCAGTACGATACCTGGTACGTGGTAAGCCGGTGCCACTCGTTTGCGCTGACGATTTTGACGTGATCGATTTTCCTCGACCGGATTGAAAACGGCCCGCCCTGCAGGCTACCGCTTCACTGCATCTATCACCAAGGGGGCGAAGAAGATGACGTTGACGGGAACAGCCACGAGCCAAATCTCCGTGTCGGGTATTCGCGTCAACCCGGCAAACGTGGAGTGGGACTCGTCTCTTTACAGAGGTCCTGCTTTCCACGAGCTAGACCCGGATTTGCAGGTGAGCAGTCCGAAAAAACGGACTCGAGGTTAACCGTCCCATTGCTTTATATCTTGTACTGATGTGCCGCCTGTGTTTCGGGATGGTTATGAGTTGTTCTTCTACCTGGGTGTTCGTGTGTCCATAGCCGGAGCTACAGTGGCGGTCGACGAAAGACGGCCGAAGGGGAGACCCGCAGTGTTGTATTCTTGGGTTCGGCGTGAACAGACCAATGCCAGTTGAAGCTCTACATAGCGGTGAACAGGAGGTGGCCGAAGTGTAGCTCCATGCTTTGTTTTTGAGTGCCGGTATGTACGACGGTTACAGCAGTGGCACAAACAAATGGGCGCAAGCGGCACCTGGTTTATTATAACATACTACTCAGCATGAACGAAACCCGTTGTATCCGAAAGTGCGTTGTTGGAGCTGGAGCTCTGTGTAATTTGGTGTCTCCCAATGTGCGCTTGGCTTGGTGCCCTAGGCAGCGTGACTCATGCGTATTGACCTCTACCCCTAAGAATCGTGCATCATTTTTTTCGAGTGTTGACGTGTGACTTTGATTACAAAAAGGAAAGAGCTGACAATACACACCTCTCCGCGCAATGCCCCCTCTCACGCCCATCACATTATTCAGGATGAGATGCTCGACTACTTGAAGGCGCGCAATATCGACGAGGACCTGGCTGCGTTCATCTGCATGTATGCTGACCAAAAGGAGCAGACGGAATACATGAACTGGTTGCAGGAGGTCGATTCGTTTGTACAGTAGGCCGTGAGCGTTGGAGCGAAGCGGAAGAAGCCAGGCGCGTTTTGTGGGCGGGGGGGGGGGGGGGGACTTTTTCTCTTGGCATCAAGAATGATGCCATGAGCCCCAGCGGCGTGGCGCAATTACCATGTCTCTACAGGAGGGCGAAGCTCGAGCGACCAAGCCTCCTAGGGGGTGTGCGCTTTCGGCAAGCAAGATCTGCGCACTAGTTTGCACATGTACGTGCAGTTGGATTAAAGTACGCACGCGATATGCTTAACGTCGAATAACTCACGCGGGAGCGCCGATGCGACAAAAGGCTAATAGCGCGCGCCGGGGGTGTTTTTTTAGCTCCGCTGTCAAGGGTAGGGTTTGCTCCCGTTTCGCAGCTCTTCTCGCCTTAAACTGTTTTGTATTTGTGTTATTTGTGCAACAAACGCAGGAGAGTACTTGTTTTTGTGTGACAGGCTGGGAAAATGGTATGACTAGAGTCCCGGCGTGCTTTCCCTCTATGGACTCCCTATATGCCTTTTTGTGACCAAGGAACTTGTTTCTCTCTAGGCACAATAATCACAGCACGGACCCTGGGGGCGGCGGGGGGTGCTGGATGTCGTAGGGTTAGAAGCAATAGTTTAATGTGAAGAAAACAACAATAACAACTGCTTGGTTGGCCCAGTTATCACGTTTGCCCTAGCAGAAAGCATGTGCGATCGGGGCTTGTAGGCAAACAGGAGCATGCCCAGATTTGGCAAGTACACCGTAGCTCAAGCCAACATCAAGACGGTGCTTTTCTGCAGGTTTCCTCTTTTGACATTTATCTCGCGACACACATCAGACACGCGCAGGCCCTCCTTTGTGGGCGAGGGGAATTTGTGGTGTGTGCGACAGAGCACAGAGCACTCTGTAAACCCATGCGTGTGCGCTCTCTCCCGCGGCGACAGCAACTTCCACTTGCGGTGGAGAATGGGCTTGCGTGCGCTTTTTTCAAACCTGCCAGTGGCAAAACCAGGCACAGCAGCATGATAACTTATCTGCCAGAGTATAATGTGCCTCATTGATATTTTCCAGTCTCTCGATCTATCTGTAACCCGTCGCGAACCACAAACAGGAGTCTTGATAAATTGCCGGCCGCGAATACAGGCTGCTCTCTTTTCAACGCGGTTACGTACAGCCGAGTGCAACAGTATGCGCCTACGTACAACTGCACGCTCTTTGGTCTTTGGCGTCTATTCCGACATCGCCGCTTTCTTCCTTTGATTCTGGCCTACCGCCCGTATGGGTGAGGGCGCTCTGGAAGTTGAAAGGCCAATCGCCGGTTGCGACTACAAGATTTAGATGGCGCAACGACCGGCTGGCGCGAGAAAGCTATATAATGAACAAACGCTAAAAAGGCGCTGGGAAAACGGAGAGATAAGATAACATGTGGATCGGTTCTCTGTACCAGGTACTGCTGTTAATTGTCAATAATATATCGGCTACACGTACGGCTGCGCTGTGATTCGGCGCTATATAGAGAGCGCTTTGAGGAAAGACACCAGTAGAGGTGGCGCGCCGAAAAACGCAAGCCGCGCGACCGTGTGAGGCAGGGGTAGAGCCCGATGTCTCAAGTCTGTGTTCCCACTTACAAGCTTGCGCGCCACACTTACCATTCTACCCCGTCGGCTCTTGTGTTGACGTGCCCCTCGCACAAACCACGAACGGGGGCTTCTAAATATGTTAAGACGAAAATGGCGGTAGGCACTAAACCCCCGTAACTACACCACCGTGCTAAACTATATACCAAGGCGCTCCTGGCCGTGTGGGAATACTCCTATTCATGCGCGTCATTGTCATTGATCTCTCTACCCCACAAACAATCACACGCACACAGCCACAGCGGCCCCTTGCCAGCTAGCACTTCATTCAGTTTTCGACCATCTCATCCTCCATGATGTCGGCAACCTCCGCAAGTAGCGACACCATCGTTTCTGCTTCCCTGCCCTTCACCCGCCCGCGGCCGTACCCTTTACCTCCGCGGTGCTTGAGCAGATGGCCCAATGCCTTCGAGGCCACACCCTTTTCGTAGTCGCCGAGGCTCCCACCCAGCCACCCCTTGGCCTCGCCCGAGTCGTCCTCCGGCTCAAACTTCTCGGGTTTGTCGCCCACTCCCATGTCTGTCAAGGCTGCCCCCACCGACTGTATGCCGCCAGCATACGCCGGGACAGCATCCGCCGCAGCGTCCGCACGGGGCGCTGCTTGGTCTGCTGGCTCGCTGACGGTGGCAGTCGTGCCACCCCCCTGGGCCTTCACGATCGCAAGAGACGACGCCATACACTCAACCAATGCCTCCACATCCCGGCCTGTCAGCGGCGAGTGGATGTGTGCCGCCAACAGGGCGTTGCAGCGGCGGAGAGTCTCGTCGCCCTCTGTGCTTGCGGGTGCGGGTGCCGGCTGCAGCGGCTGCGACGCAGGTTGTTGCACGCCTGCTGGTGCCACGGCGCTCGGCGCCGACTGGCCGTAAGTTTCGTCCCTGAGGGACTCACGCGTGTCAAGAAGGGCGCTTTGAAACTCGGCGAGTTCTGCTTCGCCCATGAGTCCGGACTCCTTGCGTTCGGTCAGCATGTCCATCAAGCGAATTATCTTTTTGTTGAGAAGAACACAACAGAACAGCAACAGGAGGCACGAGAAGGCGGTACGAGGATGAGCAAAGCGCATGCCAAGGCGGACAAACTGTTATGCCGACGTATAGAGCTGTTACTGCAGGATCCAAGTCTCCGCGAACGTATTTAAGGAAAGACATACATACACCCTTGCGGTTCTTCCTCGGGTCTGGCACGATGACAGTTTCATTACACCGCCGCGGCCATGTCTGATGGCTCTGACCTTCACCATGCGCATCGCTGCCCGTTTCACGCGGATTTGCAACAGTACACCGGTAGAAGAGCCTCTGCCGACAGTACACACGTCTCTTCTATCATGTTTCCGCCTCGTTCGTGTGTATCTCCTGTACATACACACCGCCAAGCCTCCCAGACACCTCTAAAACGAAACCGTTCACTGGCGTTCCCCTCATCAACATTTTCAAAGTGTTCCCAAACGCGATGATCGACACGCTTCTCACCTTCTCATCGATGGTTTCTTCCGACCCGGTAGTTTCAGGCTCATCGTATTGCGGCGCAGCAGCTTCCGTTTCGGCCCTGAGAATTTCTCTGACGTCGACAAGAGCACCACGCAGCTCGTCGGCTCGGCCCTCCCCGACGACGCCCGCTGCTTCTCGCTCGGTCAGCATACTCACCACCCGCGTCATCTGCGAAAGCGAGCACGAAGGGTGGGGAAGGTGGAGCACCCGGATATTTCGAATCTACGTAAGAACAGGAAGCGATGAGGTCAGTCGGAAGCGGCACCCTACGAGCTGGCGCTCAAGAGGTTCTGGGAGCCCTCCCCAAAGCGTACCACCCTCTATTCACTCACAGCACCGTACCACGGCAGATTAGCTTTTTCAGTGCCTCAAAAAGAGGCACGACGGCCACCGAAGGACGAAACTACCGGCAAGCTTTCTCTTTGGGCCATTCAACGCGGATTTTTCCCAGAACATCCCACCACCACTCGGATGAGACCCGCACCGCACGGGGGCTACAACGCTACGTAGACACAGCGGTTGTCATCCTTTAAAAAAAAAGTCGAGACGAGGTTCGGTTGTCCGAGTTGCATATTTTCGCAAAAACGAATCAGCAACATTCGACTTTTCTCACAAATAAGCGGCAGCATTCAGTTTTTCGCACAAACTAAACAACAACATTCGGTGCCGGCGGACGCGGTCGTCGAGCTCTTGAAGCTACGAGACAGAAACTCTCGGGGCACCCTTCTAACCTTCGCCTTGGCGGCGTCGTCTCCCAACAATGCGCTTTCGGGAACCTCCTGCTCCAGTAGCCTCACTGGCGCAGAAGGCGCTTCTTGAACGGGAGGGCGAGCCGCGGGTGCAGGCGCAGGCTGCGCCGGTGTGGCAGCCACGCCCCTCTTGG
>JAXFYO010017237.1:0-12062 GCA_034768055.1 Saccharina latissima
ACGAACCGTACGTAGTGGGGAGGAAGGGAGAAGCGCCTACTTTGTGACCCCGGATTTGAGTTACGACTAGGGAGGGAGAAAGACGGAAGTGCGAAGATAATAAATGGGATGGAAAAAAAAATAAAAAAATAAAAAATAAAAAATACTGGTACAGTACTACGATATACCACTACCTGATATTCAATCCTATCTACACACTATAAGTAGCAGGTACCAGGTACGTCTGCTGTGGTAGGTGGCTTCGAGTGCGACCGATGCTATTTTCGTACGTACTGTGTTGCTTTACGTGTGCTCTACCGTGATGGTGATGCTTTCATCGAGATGGCCGGTGTGGTGTGAGCTATCCGTCGTATCCTATTTTGCACGCCTGCCATCGTGAGCGCACATGATCAGTACTGCCCCCATAGTGCCCCCATATTAGCCACATAAGGCCACGATGTGTTCGTGCGTGGTTGGTTGGTTGCTTGATTTTTGTTTTTGGCGCGTGACGATGCCTTAAGGTCAACTCTCCACACCGTACGTATCATTGTGCCAAAATTACATTCCGTGTCCAAGTCTACAAACCTTGACCCTATGCCCGCTGGATTCCTTTGTGGTGGTGGTGGTGGTGGTTGTCGGTTTTTGCTTTATTTGTACTCCAGCCTGTGAAGGCGTACGGAGAAAGCATGGCGATGAAGGCCAGGCGCATCCGTAAGCAGTCGCTGGAGGGGGGCAGGTCGGGGTGGGTGTTGCAGCGGCTCATCATGAAGAGCAACGACGACGTCCGGCAAGAGGTCTTCGTTATGCAGGTACATAAATACCATTGTGCGGTGCGGTGCGGTGTAGTACAGTGCATCGACCCGGAGCTCGGCTAGTTATTTTCCCCCTAAGAACTATCTAGAAGAGGGTACGGCGATGTTTTTTCATCGTAACGAACGTACCATTGGTCGCCGACTTGACTCTCGTCCGCAATGAACGGACCGGTAGATGCTTTATACGATACCTGGTGGCAAGCAGGTTCCGGGGTGAAATCTAGGGCCGACAGGAGAATAGAACATAGAGAAGGGATTTCCAACGACTCTGTCATCCTCTCATGGTTAAGACGTTTGATGTTTCACCCTTTTACTGCCTTCAAGATGATTCGACTTGAAATTTCGGTACTTTTCCCCCAAAAGTGTGCGTGGAGTTGTAAAGGGTTCACACATCAGCTACATATATAGATCAGCTACAGGTAGATCATCTACAGATAGATCATATATATGATCTACGGATAGATCATTTGGACCCTAATATGCCGTTCTGAGGTGCTGTGCAGGAACTGTGTAAGTACAGATCCAATCCAGAAAACATGTGCTAGATGCTGCAGATTACACGGCTCCTACCCGGCAACATGAGCTAGATCGGCACAGATCAGGAATCTATCTGCCGTGAAAGATATATTACGGGGGACCAGAGTAAATCGGACCAAACATTGCTAGTAAAAATAGATAATTATATGCTGAAGTAGGTTTTTGGGTCTACCGTATGGCCCCCCGTAAATAGGATCATGAAGTGTTGTAGGAAGCAATGATCAGTCGGAGGTGTTGACACATTTCTATACAGGAAGAGCGAGGTGGCAACAGGAGCACACGTACCCGCTCCGCATGCTACGCGCGTGTCGTCCATCTCCTTACGTTGTTGCACTTCGGACTAATACCACTCTCTACGATCACACCCTGTGAGCAGCCTCGGCTCGTTAGTGTGGTAGCCGCCGCTCGCTGTTCCTGCCATTGTCACCTCCCCCGCCCCCCCCCCCCTGCTTGGTGCTAGCAATGTCTGCCTGGTCGGTGAAAACCCGACATCCTCCGTCCCGGCATTGTAGGGATGCGAGGGTCTACGGTCATACGACTACAGCCATGCATGAATATCGAGTATACCCCGCGCACCCGTCTATTTGTTGTTTTCATTCGTGAAAAAAAAAGTGAAAAAAGTGGGAAAAAAAAAAAAAAAAAGTGAAACCGTACGTACGTGTTTAGACCTCACTCCTATTCCGGGGGACCATACGAGTAGTAAAAAGGACCTATGGTACACACAAAAACCTATATATTTCCAAATTTGTACTATTACGGAGGACCATAGTTAATATAACCAAATTTTGTGAGTAAAAATAGGTGAATATGTAGGTTTTTGTGTGTGCCATAGGTCCTATTTACTATGGTCCCCCGTAATAACAATATTTGGTCCTATTTACTATGTTCCCCCATAATACTATTAAAATAACAGCGACCCCGACCTTTTGCAAGTCCTTGGTCTTCTGGCCGATCTCGTTGGCCTTCTTGAGCCCCTCCATCATGTTCCCCATGTTGAAGCCCCCGTCCTTCTTGTCTCCGCCGGCGCCCTCCGCGGGCTTGGCTCCACCACCGCCGAAGAGCATAGCGGGCTGGGACAACCGGGGATAGGGGGTGTACGAGGAGGCGGTAAAAGGGAGGGGGGGGAGGGGGAGGGGGGGGGGGGGGTACTCATGTCGTGCGGGGAGGAGCGGAAGGGTAAGAAGGGGAGGGGGGGGGGGGGNNGGAGGGGGGGGGAGGAGGAAGGAAAATAGAAGCGGAAGGGTAGTAGGGGGCGAGAAAAGGAGGGGGGGGGGGGGGTAAGAGGAGGCGGTAAAAGGGAGGGAGGAGGGAGTAGGACGGTACGGTACAAGGGAGGGGCGGAGGGGTAGGAGGGGGCGGTACAAGGCAGGGAGGGGGGGGCTGAGATACCCCGACGTTTCGAGGCCAAACTTCTTGGAATTTGAGGTTAGCTCATTATAGCAGCAGCAAAGGGGTTGGTTGATATGGTTCGATAGCGTCGCCCCTCTCCAGCGTATTATTTTTATAGCTGCAGGCAGCTTTTCCGGGCATCGAGAGCTTCCACAAATCCGCGCGTATATACTGGTGGTAGACCCGACAGTTTCGTTTGCGTTTTTGCTAATCTACCAGGGGGGTGGGGCTGCTACAGCTCTGCCTGTCTGCGCGCATGTACGGCAGGAACGCACAAACAGGTCATCGTAAATATCGTGTACACGTGATGTTGCCCAGCTGTCATGCTGCGCTCGGCGATGGTTTTGCTTTGCGGTTGCAAGTTGCAAATGCTCCAAATGCTCCTGTACAGCTTCACAGAAGAACCAGAAGCAACAGCTGAGGCGGACTACGTAGTCTTCCGGGGGGGAGGGGGGGGGGGGGTCATATAGATCCACACGCCCTTCTGTTTGAACTTCTGTTTGGAACATTTGAACCGAGGGTGTTTTTTCTTTTTCTTTTTTTGTGTCTCCCTTCCCGTGTCGCCGTACCTTAGTGCACGAGGTGGGCCACGCATTTGTTTTTTTCGAGGGCACGTTGGCTGGGCTCGCGACTGTTCTTTTTGGTGTCAACGATCGGTGGGGCTTGCGTGTGGCGATGTACTACGCTCCGTTGTCTCGTTTCGAATGAGCGTGTTCTTCTTGTGCTGCAGTCGTGCATGTTCGGATCTATGACTACTGCCGCTGCATGGCGGCAAGATATTAAGGGTTTTGAGTAGGGGGCGGTGGTTTTTGATGCACTGAGAACTCTTGCCTCGCTGGAGACATATACTCGTGGAAGACCGCATGTTGTTCTCGACAGATAACCCGTCAACAACTATTGACTCGAATGTACCTTTTTTTGTTTTTAACCCGAGGACCTGCCCGCCATGGGATATATGCACAGGACATGAACACCCTGTGTGTGATTTGTGTCGTCTCTGTTTTTTTTGTTTTTGTTTTTCGTTTTCAATCACGAACGAAGTTGAACGAGATCGCAGGCGCCGTTTTCCGCTTGACATTATTCCCTGGGTGTCAACCTAGAGTCTCTTACGTACAACGGAAAAAGTCCAATTTTGTCCGGTTCATACGAATTTCGGTCGCGAGGCTGTCGTACATTAAAAGTGAAAGGACGGCACCTCAGCTCAGAGATTGAGGATTTTCTGTAAACTCATTTTTGCGACCTACGTGTGATACTTCGATCGCGCACGTTGCGAATTTGTTGGGGGGTACTGCGTCGTCGTGTCTATGTACATAAAGCACACGCCGTGCCTTTCGATATCGCAAGTAGCGCCTACCACGAAATCAGCCGCTACGTACGGAAGCCTAGCTGATATTTGCATAATATTCCCCAGTTTACTGGTGCTCTCCGTGATGGAAAATCCTAACGTGCCTGCCCGTCCGCGTGCAGATCGGAAATCCGTATCTTAGATGTATTGTGCCGGGTCTAAGACGTCGGCCTCCGATGTATCCTGCACTGCTGACGACGAGGCTCATTTCCTGGCTGTTCTGGATTCGCGAAGATTGTGCACACCCGCAGGTAGCTGAGCTAGCTACGTAGCTGTGCCTTGTGCGATGTTAGGATGTACCGGTACCCTGCACTGGCGCTTCCCTCGAGACGAGGCTCATGACCTGTTCTGGGCACACGAAGATTGCGCACACCAAAACGTAGCTGCAAAGGCTAAGGCTGGCGGTGGTGTCGATTAGACCGCCTAGCTACAGCAGTGCAGTAGCTGGATATGGCTCTGCGATTTACCCTGCACTATATATAGCGCTTCGCTGGAGACGTGGCTCATAACCTGTTGTGGACATACATACGAAGAGGCACACTCATACATGGGTAGCTGCAGTCCTTGGTGATGTTAGCGGTTAGCCTACCGAGCTAGCTCGCTGTGGCTCTGTGATGTACGTGGCACTATGGTTAGCATTTCGGTGGGAACGAGGCTCATAACCCGTTATGGATTCGCGCGAATACTGTACACGTTCACAGGTAGCAAAGGCCGGCGCTGGTGGCGGTAGATTTCCGAGCTACTGTAGCTCGCTATGGTTCTCCGACTCACCCTGCACTTCAAAATTCGCCGGAGACAAGGCTCATAACCTGTTACGAATACGTGGACCTTGTGAGCACCCGCAGGATCCTCCAAAGGCTGGAGCTACTAGTAGTGGCGGTTAGACTCCGAAGCTACTGTAGGTCGTTGTAACTTTCCGATGCACTCTGCACTGACTGCTGAAGACGAGGCTCATACCATGTTATGCGTGCGCGGAGATCGTGCACACTCACACAAGTAGCTGGAAAGGCTGGCGCTGATGATGGTTAGAATACCGAGCTAGCTCGCTGTGGCTCTTCGATGTACCCTGCATTATAGTAGCTGGAGCCTAAGCCCCCAACCTGCCGTGGATGCGCAAATATTGCGCACACCCGCAAGTAGCTGCGAACGCTGGCGCTGGTGGCGAGCTAGCTCGTCGTGGCACAGCTGTGCAAGAAGAAGACTGATACACATGAGAAAGACCTGTGACCAAAGCGTTCGACACCGATGCATGCCGCGGTACACAGTCCAGGCGGAGTAGACAAGGAAATAATGAGGGAAGGCTCCTTGAGGAGATTGCATATAGAGAGCGCGATCGAGTTGGTCATACCCTCCTTTACCGTACTAAATCGGTAAAATGTACCAGGTCCGCTTTACGGCCTATTATAGTGTGCCCTGCAAGTCAATACGCGGACTGGCCCACAACACTGGTTGTTGGCACGTGGTCGTGGACGTTGATACTTGCTCGAGGCTACTAGGTGTAGTATGCAGCGAGACGACAAGGGGGCGTGATGAGGAGACCTTGCAGAGAAAGGGACCAGACACTTTGCCTTATTCTTTAAACAGGCGGGGCCGTGCCTTGCGGGGGGTCGTGGACAACGGTACGCATGATGTGACTGCCTACATGGTAAGAGGTCAATCGGCATTGGGGGAAGCCATAATGTGGAGGTGTGGGTAACTCGCGCTCCCGCGACGATATCATAGGCCTTTGATGTGAGATCACGAAGTTGCCATAAAAAGATGCCGGTCACACATGTGTGCATTGATGCGTGCAATCGAGTTGCGACATCTGTCGTGGTACCGGCGATAACTCCGTCTCGACTGACAATACCCACTTTTGTATACGACGGTAGAGAAGATGCGGTGAGAACAGCGCAAAGCCTTCAGTGACTGGCCACTCAGAGGTGCTGGTTTTATTCTCCGGACGGCATCGGTATGGTTATGCAGGCAATAGTTCCGTCTATATTTCGTAAGAATGCGCACTGGTACGTGTCAACTGCTGTAGTACTACGAGTAGCTGTACTGTAGTATTATTCCGCACCGTCATCGATAATTTAGTATTGGATTAATTGAGGCCTCCTGCCCCGAAGCAGGGGGGTCTCACCCGAGATAAATCACCCCCCCCGCGCTGAGTGTTTTCTTAGCGCGCTGGCGATCCCGGCCATAAATGACTACTTGTATACTCCGCATATGTTTTAGCCGGGCGGGTGGGGGCAGAATTATCCGTCGAAAGCCTCGATGCTTTCGCTTTTAGGTTCGTTGAAAGTGAATGATTTGATGTGCACACTTCCAAGAAGTAGTTTCGGATTCAACTATGGGAACCACGTCTGTACCATGCGTTGAACCAATTGGTTGACTCTTGATTTTACAAGGGTATATTTGCCGCAAGCCCGATGCAGCCGTGTCCGCAAGATTGTGTACCTTGAGCGCGACTGGCGGGGCAACAACCCCAACGACAAATTAGGACACACCCGCGTGTCAGAAATCCTACATATGCATCAACAACAACTCACGGGAAAGCAGGTGGTACATCAACCGCACCTAGAACACCCAGAGGAATAGCCGTGTCAGTCAAGATATTCTTCAGTGGCAAACCGCGGGAGAGCACCATCGTCAAAACAGTAGATTATAATATACATACATACATATTATACAGGAACAAACAAACAATCGAACAAACAAACGAACAAAATAACAATCGGTGCATCAACCGACAGGCTATCAAAACGCGACTCCTTCCGCAGAACTTGGGGTTCGTGCAAGATTACTGGTTGGATCTGCCACACAACGCCACCATCACCCCACGCGCCATTTGGTTAATGGGAGAGATGGGGGGGGGAGCGCAGCGGTGTCGGTATGACCGGAGAGGTAAGAGCTTGATCGAGCGCGTGTACGCGCTGACTGTATCGTGTATGTATCAAGAACCGAGAGGGAGGGCCGTGTTGCCTACCGCAAGCGCCACCCCGGGTTAACTCACCCTATAGCCCCGGCTGGGCAGTGTTGGCACGGGTATTACCCGCCGCAACACCGACGACACGAACGTGTCAGGGATCGTTGTGTATCAGCGGTGTGTCACCGTAATTATGACAACCGTGTCAGCAATACACCTTGGTGTCCACAGTGATGCTGGGCTTTGTATTTACAGTGATGCGGGAGTGCAACCTCCGCCAGGCGGTGTCAGAGTCAGCTGTTTACGAACAACGCATACATCAACCGCAACTATGACGCATCCGTGTTAGTAATAAATATGTATCATCGGCGAGCGGCATGAGCCGTGATCGGCGATATGTTAACCGCTACCGTGACGAAGCCGTGTTCGCAATAGCTGCGTACTGCCCCCGCGACCAGTGGAGCAGCAACCGCAAGGATTACTGCGGTATTCTTTAACTCTGTTACCGATCATTTCATTTAAGTATTGGATTGGATGAGGCCTCCTGCTCCCGCCGGTGGTCCCACCCGAACTTCTTCTCTCTTTTGTGACCACCAGCCTGGAGCCATGTTACCTCAACTCACCCAAACTTGCATTACATAAAATGGAACTTCGATGACATCCAGCGTCGGGGGCGCCCCCAGAATTGCCGTGAAGCATGGGAGTTGGCCCAGCGGAGTCGATGGGGCCACGCGCACCGCCGTGTCGCGCAGCGGGTTTGGGGGCGGCAGCGGTGAAGCGGACGAAATCGGCGAAAGCGCTGGAGACGCTCCGGGTGCAGGGCCAAGTGCGAGCGTCGGAGCGGGTGTGGGCGCCCGGCCCGGCGTTGCCGACGAGCGCGTCCTGGGCACCGTACGTGTGTATCCTCTTAATTTTTCTGCTCCTCGCTGGTATCTCGTCGAGNNACTCTGTTACCGATCATTTCATTTAAGTATTGGATTGGATGAGGCCTCCTGCTCCCGAATGGCACATCCGTGCCAACACAGCTAGCTGTGTATCAACAGCGCCCCACGGAAAACTGGTCATCGGTATACCAACCGCATCCTCCAACCAAGCCGTGTCGGGTCTACAGTAGGTGTAGTCCAACTGCGGGCCACGAGGGGGCATCCGACACGGCCATATCAGCCATGTATCAACCACGAGCAGCGGGAAAAATGAATCAGGGGTAGTTCAACCGTAGCTATCGCATAGCCGGGGCAACAGGACGGCAACCACAATTAGGAGCCGTATCAGCCTTGTATCAACCGCGAGCAGCGGGAAAAGGGGGTCAGCGGTAGTTTAACCCGTAGCTATGGCATAGCTGGGCCAACAGGACGGCAGCCACGATCAAGAGGAACACGATTAGCGGCATACCAACCGCCGCTATCAAACTCCCGTGGTCGGCTGTATATCATCTGCGAGCAGCAGTAACAATAGTGCTAAGCGTTGCACCAACCACAACTAGGACACAGACATGTCAGCAATAACTTGCCCGCAAGCAGCGGGCAAAACGAACAGGGGATTCCAACCGCAACGATGGTCCAGCCGCGAGCAGCGGGGGAAAGAGGGACCAGCGGTATATCAACCACTATGATCGCACCGTAGTACTACGGTAGCAATAAAGTAACCGCGAGCAGCGGTTTATCCAACGCGAGCAACGGTGAAGAAAGGGACCAGCGGTATATCAACCGCAATTATCACACAGTCGCGGCAGCACTAAATGAGCCGCCAGAATTGCAAAGAAAACGCGGATGGAAAAAATTGAGAGTTGAACCGCAAAGGCCGTCGCGCTACCGGTTTTTTCCCTCTGTGCCTCTGGCTTCTCGGCGAAAAAACGTTTTCCAGCGTGCCCCGCCCCCTCCACCCCAGGGTGAGCAATTTTGACCTAGTTCCCACATCCACGGGCACGATGCTGGTGCGGTAGGCATTTGCCGCCGGGAAAAAACGGTCCAAAACAGCATAACGAGCGTTCGTACGGCGAGATGCGACCAGGAGGCGTTCAGAACGACCAGAGAGCAGGAATCATCTCGACCTAACACACAGACGAGCTGCATAAACATGTTGTCAGGCGCGTGGGCGCAAAAGGTGAAGATACCAAACCCAAACAGCAAGAGACCGTCGGGAAAGCCGTGCACATACACCTCGGGGAGGGGGCGAAGATGAAATCTCCGTCTTGGAGGGTGCCGGGCTGCTCAGCCTCGTGCTCTCAGTTCGGAGATGGCGGTGTTCCCGTTGCTGCCCGCGAGCAAAGCAGGCGGTTTCAGTATTCAGTATTTCGTCGTTCTCAACCTTCGTGTTTGACATGCACCCAGGCAGAAGGCGAGGCGTGTTTGCATGATAAGCACACCATGGAAGTCTATCAAGAGAACAAGGTAACCAGTTCGCCCGGTTGCGCCAAAGAGTTCCGTGCGGCCACTGGCAAACGATTGATTGCCTGCAGAGGCGGTCACGGAGGGGGGGTGTACTACTGTAATTAGCCACATGTCATGCATGGCCGTAATCGTTTGACCATAGACCCTCGCATCCCTACAATATCGGAGCGGAACATGTCGGGTTTTGGCCGACCAGGCAGACATTAATTGCACCAAGCGCGAAGCGCCGTGAGGTGGTGGGCAAGTTGCATGGGGGGGGGGGGGTGTACTCATGCTATGCGTGGCTGTAGTCTTAGGGGGGGCATCTCGGCACTTGCCCCTATCCAAGCATGAATTAAATCTCGCCTCGCGTGTATATGTGTGTAGGCGTCGGCGCGATGCAGGTGGTATTATTATCCTCTCGGAGGGAAAGTATGGATAATAACCATAGGCGGTCCGAGCCCATGGTGATACATGCGGCACATCATCGACTGCAGTAGCTACTCAAATGGGGTGAGTACAAGCAAAAACGTCAAGGTAAATCTACGTGTCGAATATAGTGTAAAGCCAACGAACGGGAAGGTAGATATCATCGCGCGGCTGGGCCTCAAGTACCAAGCCGCGTGGACCGGGCGTAAACTCTGGAGGAGAATGGTATCGGCGGGAGGACGTTGTCAGCACAGTTAATGCCTAGACCTTCTGCAAGCGGTATTGGCGCTTGCGCCTCAGTTTGATAATGAGGGTTTACACTTGATTTGGGTTGCGAAGGTTCGGGTTTGTGGAATCGTTGAGGAATCAGGTAGACGGACCCCCCCCCCCATTCTGGATGTTCTGGTGGAAAGTGGGCAAAAGACGGACCTCCTAAGACACTTTTAGAACGTCGAATATCGCGCCACATTATGAGTTTCCTGCTGTACGTTCTGTGGACTGTCCGTGATAGTTTACGTTCCCAATGGCATTCATAATGTCTGTTGTTTGTCCACCTTCCCAGAGGGACTCAAAATCGAGGGGTCATGTCCACCCGTACGGTGGTACGGCTGCTTCGCCATCCGACGGACAGGCGGGCAGTCGGACATACAAGCTCAGGGGCAGCATGGTAAGTGGAACAAGTTTGCGACGGAGTATGATGGAGTCGGGAAGGCTCCCCGGTGACAAAGGTCGGGGACGCATGCACCCCGCTGCGCCTTGACTCATTTTGCGCATTGCGGGAGATACACAAGGCAGGGGACGGGCGCGCCGTCCGCCTGCTTCTCCGCTGTCTCCGCAATGTCGAAGAAGGACGAGGAGCATCATTCGTCTTACATAGTGGAAGGCGGAGACGGACACTCCGGTCTACAGTAAACGGAAATCCAGGTGGGTTTTCACCGACCCCGAATGGGTTGAATTGGTGACGGTGCGGGGCCCCTATGACCTTAGACTCTGTTCCTGCCGGGTATGTCACCCTGACGAAGACTGGAAGAGAACATGCGGACGGGAGATGACCCGAGTGATTGGGGACTTCGTGACCGCTACGGGTGTGAGACGTGTTTCGCCGACAGCAGCTCACGCGGAACAAGAGCGAACGTGGTATCTGCTTATGGAAGGCCGCGCGCCCTTACCGAGACTCCCATATTTGCGCCGACGCCCATTACGGGTCGAGAAGGGGGGCATTGCAGCACAGTTGGACCAGGGGTTAAGCCCAATGGTGGGACGGGCCTGTCCGGGCCAGGCTCACGCGGTTGATATATATAGAGGGGGCAGGAGATTGACTGCCGAAAGCTACGTACGTGTCATAACTTTGGAGGTTGGAAAAGGGAGCGATACAAAGAAAAGGGGATGCCTGGTCTCCGCTGTCACGAGAAACAAGAACAACGTGGGGTTTTGGAAATATCCCCCAGTACCAATGGTGAAGTCAAGGGTCATTCGTCTCGGCCATTTCTGCTGTCATCGCCACTTGTCACGTACCATCCATGCTATTAATACCATCCTCTCATATTCGTGATGTTAACCGTCGACTAACTCGTTTCCGTGTGATTATTATGTGTTACAAACTCATCTCCCCTCAGCCACGCACATGCTGACCCTTGGCAAGCAGTGCCCAACTACCAGGTGCTACTGTACTTCGTTTCGCATAGCTTTCAACCATGCAGTATATGCTCTCAACGATACGTGTGCACACATATATAGCATCGTGTTGTTTTCGTCTTGCGCGGTCCCGAGACTTGCCAAGCGCAACGGCCTCGAGGATCCCGCCAAATCGAATATTTGCGTCTTTGGTAGAGGGGACCCCACCAGGTGTCTGAACAAGCCCCGGCCTTAGCCCAGGAGAAGTACGACATCATGGTGGAGAGAGCCATGGGGATTGCATGAATATCACTACGTAGGTCGTCGAGTTACCAGCTATGACAACTACGTTGCGCCCCGACTTTGTCCCCCCACGCAGTGAATACTGTTTGCGGATGCATCTCCCTCTTGGTTCATGGTGGTATTTGCCTACGCCGAGTCCACCTCTCGAATTCGGTTACTTTGGTGTCGGGCACGTTCTTACTCTCCATACATTGTGGCAACGTAAAGGAAGTTGAACGGGTTCGGTTGCGGGGCAAAGGAGGCCGTACTGTTTCGGTACACAGTGTACCGTGTGCCATCTCCAGCGTTGTTTCTCTCAGGGGACTGTAATAGTACTGTACAGTATGTTGGATGCTCTCAGCGCTACCCCGGCGTGTGTAGGGGACGTTTTAGTCATG
>JAXFYO010017376.1:0-11376 GCA_034768055.1 Saccharina latissima
AACGATTGCTGAACAAAGGCAAAGTCCTGCCGTCGACGCCAAGTGTGATATGATTAGGCTAAGGACACAGAGTATCCCTAGCCAGGTCAGCCTATTGAACAGGTACTCGTTGGTACTCACGTGTGTTGTTCGCTTACAGTTAGAAGGAGAACAGCTTTATTCCTTTTCCCACGATGAAAGACTGAAAGATAGACGGCTCGAATTACCTCGCGTTGGAAACCCCTGGTTTCTATCTAAGATACGCCTTCCAAGTACTACCAACACGATCCTTATACCTGTTACCAGGCATTTACCGGCGTTTCCACAATTATTCCAGCAATACCATAACACTGTGTGTAATCAAGCATTTGTTTTTGGATTACGTATTTATATAAACATAAAAACAACAGCAGCTAGCTGTGAAATCGACAATTTCGTCGAAACCAGTCTTAGCAAGCTGTGTGTGGGGTACTTCGATCAATCGCATACTCCCAGGTATATATGTGTAGGTCGGGCGTTGCGCGAACAAAAACGTTTTTTTTAAGTCATGGTGCGTTTCGGTTGAGACGCATGCTACGGTAGCCTGCATGCAGGTGCACCATGTGTTTTTTTCTGTGGTTAGTCACGTGAGGAACTCTATACCTCACCCGAAAANNAGGAAAATAAAAGTGCTTCGTATGTACGTAACCGATGAACAATCCCGTGGCCGCCGGAGCATATCACGAAAAATATTGCAAACACAAGAACGGAATTCAGACGATTTTGGGTTAACCCCTTAAGAACTGGTCCTACGTATTTGGGGACAAAAAACTTGTAATTAGTGTGGGATATGCTTTTCAGTTCTGAATGGGTTAAGGAGCCCCCCCGTCATTCAGAACCAAAAACAGCCAAAAAGTGCTACGGTACCTCTATCGTAGCACGCGTCGTGAGGTGTTGAGAGTCTCCTCATGTGGGGAGCTCATAAAATTAGCCACCGCCCCTATAAGGCACCACCCCTACAAGGCACCACCTCTATAAGGCACCACCCCTGTAAGGCACCATCCCTATAAGCCACCACACCTATAAGGCGCCACCCCTATAAGGAACCACCCCTATAAGGCACCACCCCTATAAGGCCTCACCCCTATAAGGCACCACTCCTATAAGGCACCACACCTATAAGGCGGCACACCTATAAGGCATCAGCCCTATAAGGCACCACCCCTATAAGGCATCACCCCTATAAGGCACCACCCCTATAAGGCACCACCCCTATAGGGCCGTGCAACTACAGTAGTAGAGGGGTTTCACTTTTTGAGGCCAATGTTACGGCGGGGGGGGGGGTATCCTTATTTTCACTACCACCGCGTTAGGCCACCCGACCGAGTGGTTGTGAACCCCGCTCAAGATTAAGATTGGCTGGAATGTTTTTGGTTATGGTTTTGTTGGCGCAGCGTGGCAAACACTGTCCCTGTGGCGGTGCATATTGCGAAGCGAAAGGCATAACAGCTCAGGACTGCAAAGCTACAGAGTACTCACTCTCGGACGGCTGAAACAAAATACCATCCGATGCATTTTGTTGTTTTCAATGGTGTTCATTTGGGGGACGGCATTAATATTGGTATACGTTTGTCTACTGTAGTATTCAGGGATGATTGGTGATTGTGATAGGTGTATGTGAATGGTATGACTGAACTACAGAGCTGCACATGTTGTCAGATGGCAAATGGAATAACAACGGTATTCGTTACCGGTATTTCCTCACCATATTATCCCCGGACGCATGCTGTACGATGGAGGTGCACCATGTTCGTTTCTGAGCTCCTCACGCGAAGAGCTCCATACAAACAGTAAGCAAAAAAATGATTTTGGAGGAAAGTAAAAGTGCTCGTATCCGATGAACAATCTGATGACCTACCTATCTATGTATACTCTTCAATCTATTTTCAACACAAGAATAAAAGTCCGACGGTTTTGGGTTAAGGAGCCCCATCATTCAGAGAACGTTTCAGCCAAAAAACGGTATACCGTGATACCTCTATCNNTACGACCAGGAAGGAGAGAGAAAGTAAGGGTGAAGAATAATAAATGGGATGGAATAAAAAAAAACAAATCAGGCTGTCGCATTTTTTTGTTTTCTCTTCTCTAAGTCAGTTGCTGGGTGTGAAACTTTAGGTGCCACCCCCCTGCTGCTGCCGCATGCTATCATACAGTAGAGGTGCACCTGGATTTTTCTGAGGGTGATTCCTTGAAGAGCTACCTATCTACCTCACCCAAAAACATATTTTGGAGGAAAAATGAAGTGCTACGTATCATACCCGATGGACAATCTCGTGGCCTGTGAGTATAAAATGAAAACTACCGCAACACAAACGATCAAAGTCCGACGAGGTTCGCGGTCAAGGGGCCCCGTCATCCAGTAAGCGTTTCAGCCAAAAAAAGGTACTGGTACAGCAGTACCTCTACGTATAGAGCTCCTCAAGTGATCACCCTCAGGAAAACAATGGTGAACCTTTACTGCTGTGTGGTCCCAACCGTTGTATCGTTGGGATACAGCTAGTGTTCAACCGTATTATTCGTGACATGCCTACTCGTACTTGTACGAAGCATGAGGCCAACGCCCCCGCCTTGGTGCCGTCAACATCAAAATTCGGCCGGTTAAGTGCAGGAGGCGTGTGAACAACGACCGCTTCCGACATCAACCATGCCGTCCTCAGCATGTTGTTTGTTTTGCGGTACGCAACGGCCGTCTTGCTGCCCTCGATGTTTGAAGCTCGGCCGCTTGGTGCAGGATCCATTCGAGCAGCGCTTGCCTTTCACATTAACCATGCCATCCTCTGCTCGTATGAGGCGACGGGATTCTTCATCTGGATCATGTTTTTCAATTAATCTCAAAATTTCGTTTTGGGGTGGAGGTGTTACGTTTGGTAAGACGCTTCGGGTCCCTATTTAGCGAGGCTGAGGTAGCGCTAACATACCGGGTCTGTCAGGCGATTTGTGCGGTCTGAACGGTTATAGCGTACGTACATATCTGCCGGGCAGCGTATGGGAGGGACTTGACCACCGGGCACCTTTTCACCGCGCTCTCGGCTGAAGGTGGCCAGGGCAGTCTACCGCTCTCCACAGACCGTATGACAACACATTATGCAAGCCCCTTTGCGGGCGGCAGAGTTGCCGAGCTACTTCACGATGCACTAATTGCCGCGTTTGGGAGGTTCCTTCAGCAAATCTCTACCCGAGACGGCGGGGGACGAGATAATGCAGATGAAGGCCGGAGGACAGGGTTAGCAGCCAAGTTCTACCTCGGGGCCACCTCTAGTGGGGAAGTGTACGGTAGCAAGAGATAAGGCCGCCAGAGCTACCACTATGACGACACCAGCGAGCTACCACTGTCGCCTGAGTTCAAGAATGATTTGTGCGGCAAATGATTGATCCAATGTTAAAATAAGTTTGGGTGAGACAACTCTGCATCTGACCAGTAGTTAACTATACGTCGTAGAGACAATGCAACGGAACAATGAAGTGTGGGCGGGACCACGGGTCGGCGCAGGAGACCTCATCCAATCCAATGCTTACATTGGATGACCCACGGTAGGGGGAGGGAGACGACATACACACTACAGTAGTGAATGTGGCGATTTCATCGGAATATCTAAAATAATGGAACCACGGATTCGATCAGAATGTCTTTCAATTGGGCCAGAGAGAGATCGCTCCTCTTCGCCCCAAAAAACTTGTGAGTAGAGTTGGTCACGAATCTCTTCAGACAATCCGACCCACCCGGCAGTATAGTGTTCATAGTTTTTTTTGTACCCCAGATTATTTACAGGTACCAACCGCGCACTGAGTATACGCCAGCCAAGCGTCCTCTCAGCGCGGGGGGGGCATGCCAAGCGAGGACCCCCTCCCGGCGCAGGAGACCTCATCCAATCCAATACTTACATTAATATTGACGTTAACGATGCCTCCCCAAATGTACACCATCTCCATAAAACAAAATCGTCTAACAGTAACAAATGCGCGCAGGAAACAACCTGCTCTCGCAGTCGGTAGCAGTACAGATTCAACGTAAGCAGAGTAGCGCAGCCGGGAGTTGGGATAATTCAGTACGAGGAAGCCAGACCACGTGACACACTGCTAGCAGCCATCGTGCGCTGACCTTGAGGTGTGCGCACTTTAGAGCTGCCCGTTAATATCTCAAAACACGAATGATCTCTCCATTATCTGTCTATCTATGATCTATGTGTCCTACCGGTCACGAATGTTACGATAGAGGTGCACCATGTTTTTTCTGAGCTCCTCACTTAAGGAGCGTCATACCTCACCGAAAAAATGATTTTGGAGGAAAATAAAAAGGGCTGCCGGGACCGAAGTATACTCTGAAACATATTTCGTCACAAAAACGAAAGCCCGACGGATTTGAGTTAAGGAGCCCGATCGTTCAGGAAACGATCCAGCCAAAAAGTGCTACCTCTACCGTAGCACGCGTCCGGTATGCACACTTTCCGAATAAGACCAGTTAATTCCGGCCTGGGGGAAAAGCCGGACTCGTCTACGTACCAAGTATCACGTCTATCTGATCTGCGTGCTTTTTTTAGTGGTGAAATACTCACAGGCTCAAAACTGTCGCGCATGAATACGTACCGGTATGCGCTAATTCATGTCTATAATTTCCTCAACGCGTTTCCTGCTCTGCCACGGGGCGGTCGTCAATATTCCAGACGCCCGACGACCTACGGTCCATACATCGCCTTATGGCGACATATAGTGTACCGACTTTGCGTCCGCCAGCGGGGCAGGAACTCTCCGAGCCAATCCGTCCACAATACATGCAGGCACGTTTAGTGCTTCCTGCATCGAATCACAACGAACTTCGAAACAAACCCACCTATAGGCTAATTATTATGCAGTCTGATACCGGATCCTAAAAGTAAAAAGTCGGTCTCCGATCGGAGGCGAAATCGTAGGGCTGGGCACTGACACAGTGTGTACTGGCAGTATATTCGCCAGTAGTTTTTATATTACGTGCGCCCAAGAAACACGCCATACTATAGTACGGAAACCCACTAAATGCGTTTAGGGAGGAGAGAGTACAGAGGAAAGACAGTATACTGCTGCAATCCAGTATACTGATTGACTTTAACGACAGTCTAATCGCTACTGACTGAGTGAGCCAGTGCCCAGCCCTACAAAATCGGTCTTCTTATGAATACTGTTGAGAAAGAGTCTTTTTCGATTCCAACTTTTTCGATCGAGATATCCGATCCACGTTCCCCGTCCAAAAAATCTCCCAACGTTCTCGGTCGAGAAATCACATTTCGTAGGCGAGTTCAATCGCTCGTTTTGCAGCAAGAACTGAATGCGGGCGTGGCCGCTTTTTGTTCAGACGTGTTTTAATTGAATTTATTTGTGCACGTACCAAAACGACAGATGCATGCTTTGAGAGCGCATCGGTAGCGCCGCTCTTAGTCCACCCTTCAAGGACCGACACCAGCCACGTACATCATTAATTGAACAGGCATACTATTTACGCACACGTAGTTGCAGAATACACCACTTGGAGGGGTTATGAATGGCACAACACCCATCCGGCACTGAGCGATTGCCCCCCCCCCCCCCCCCAGCGTCCGGGGCGTCCCCAAGCCCCCCGGCCCCCAACCCCCCCCCCCCCNNGCACTGAGCGATTGCCCCCCCCCCTCCCAGTAGTGTGCAGGCATAGACAGCGTCTAACTGACCCTGTCAACGGAATCAGCAGCAGCACCTTCGACACTAACACCACCCTGCAGTACGCTTTCCAGGCGAGCCACGGCAGCCTCCAAGCGATTCGCAACGTCCCATGCCCTAGCTTTCTCAACGTCTCGCTCCGACTCGGCCTCTGCGAGTGCATTTTCGAGTCTACTCCGTTCCGCCTTCAGCTCCCAAAGCCCGACCTTTTTGAGAGGCTTGTCCCCATTCTCCACTATATTTACATCGTCGGAGCTCCCAGCAGCGGCAGCAGCAGCAGTGCTGGCGGTTGTCGGAGACCCGCCTGCTCCCGACCCCCCTTCCCCGTCCAAAACGCCGTTTCTCGCATCGCTAGAGAACCCTCGCCGTAAACGCGGGCTAGACGTTCTTTCGGTGCTACTATCTATCGGAGACGCGTTTCGCTCCTCTGCCACTCCTTCTTGTGGCGCGCTATGTTGGGTTCCCAATGACTCCGGCCCATCGCTGTCCGCGGGCGGCGACGTTTCGGCGGTCGTCCCTTCGGCCGGGCGACCCTCCGACCCAGACCCAACGACTTCCGCCTCTCCCTCCGGGGTTTCTCTCTCAATCTCTCCTCGCCCAGCTGCCGCGTTCACACTGGAAGCCGGTTCCTCGCCTCGGCGGGCAGCACCAGCGCCAGCAGCAGTGAAAGCCGGTTTTACGGGGAGTCGTTTTTGGAGCTGATGGTGCGGAGACGGCTCAAAGGGAGAATAGCTCTCGGGTGCCTGCTGCGTATACCTGGCGCCGAGCGGACCAGGACGCCCTTCGCGTGGAGCAGTTGCGCCGCCGCTGCTGCTGCCCCACGATTTGGAGCCGCCACTGCCGCCGCCGCCTGAGGTCCACGAGTGTAACGCCGAGCCAAGCCTGGTAACTAGCCCCGTTCTGGAAGAAGAGGAATGCGTTGACGTTGAGCTTCGCCTGTCCATTTCTCGCGCGCCCCACTGTTGCTCCTACAGGGGAACAAAAAACGAAAAACAAGACAGCACGAAAAAAAAACAGATGGTCGGTTTTTCATGACTCCAAGGAATAATCAGAGTGTACCTGGGCCTGAACGAGTTTGTTTCGGACATGAACGGGAAAATTGTGCTGTTTTTTTTTTTTTTCTCGGAAGAGTGTGTACCTGGTCTGCATGGCTTTTTCGAGCATGGAGGGGAATTGTGTGTGTTGTTGTTTTGTCGTAAAAGTAGCTGACGAGGTGCCTGCCGCTCGACAGGGGTGTCGGTTACATCCCTGGCATACTTTTGTACTGGGAGTTGGCAGGGCCGTTATTACCGAAGGGCCTTTTTGTTCTAAATTTCGTGCTATTGTCGATGTTGATATCACATTCGTTGTTGCTATACTGTACGAATCTACAATAGGCCGTGGTCACCAAAATACGTAAGAAGGAGTCTACAGGTAAATAAACATACAAGTAGGTAGGAGCATAAAACCACACTAAAGTCAGCCGGGGCATGGAGTGCTACCGTACCTGCGATGGATTTTGGCAGGACCGAGTAGTACTCGCGAGTACCCGTTATTTGGCAAACGAGATACCTATCCTACTAATAGCAGGATTTCTAAGGTAATATACGCCGTACCATGTACCTGGCGCGGGTATCTAACACCAAATCTGGTGTATACGCGTAGAGTTCTGGCATGGCGCGTGCGTTCAGAAATACGCCATCCATTCATGTCTGTACCGACGCAGTGCACTGCTACTCGCACATGCGAGGATTCGCCAAGCTACAAAAAGGAACGTATCCGTATGAAGAAATTGAGTCTACTACCGGTAACCTTTTGGGCCCCCAGAGATATCATAGTGCGCAAAACAATTTCTTTTTGTTGCTCTTAACCCCTTCGGAGGAATTCACACAAAAAAAAAAAAAAAGTGAAAAAAAACGCTGGCCACTACGGCATCGACCCCACCGAGCAGCCCGGACTGCGGAGGCAAGGGGTGGGTCCGAATTGCAACGTAAGAGACTAGCTAAACGACACGCGCGCAACCCGATGGCACCTGTGCTGCTTATTGCATACTCGTCCTAGACCGGTGGGAAGACTTCTTCCCCTCGCCTTTTAGGTCGCTATACCTGGGTCTCAATACCTGACGTAAACGGACTTGTCGCTTGATAGGTGGCTATTCCTGGGTCCCAATACCTGAAGTAGACCGCACTTACTTGTCGCTTTATAGGTCCCTATACCTTAGTCCCAATGCCTTAACCCCTCAAGAACTGGTCCCACTTATTTGGGGACAAACTACTTGGAATTAGCGTGGGATAAGTTTTTTAGTTCTGAATGGGTTAAGCAGACCGCCCTTTGTTTTGGGTCGCTATAACTGGGTCCCAAACGAAAACCGCCTACGAAAGCGTGCGAGAGCGTGAGCGTGAGCGCGTGAAAGAACAAGTAGTACCAGCTGTACCCGCGTCGTTCGTAGAGCTCCTTGCGTTGTTACATCATGCTGGTACAGCAGTAGTAGTTCGGTTTATTAATTTGTCGTCAGCCAGCCAAGCAGTGCCCGATGCTGCTGTAACCGTCGTCTATTTTTGTCGCCACAGTTCCCGTCAAGTGTCCCCAAGAGGTTCATAAGTACCAGGTATAACATCTATAGTATACCATGTAGAGAATCAAAGGGTCGCTGCAGCAGTGTACGAGGATGCCTTTTCTACTCGTACCACTTTTAGTTGGGCTCTCATTCGTGTAGGTTAATTAATACTCGTACGAACTATGCACTAAATATCGTCTGTTGTATCATACGTCATACTGTAGTAATAATAGTGTGTACCCATAGTTCATGGTGTAAACTTAGCCTCGTAACCCTGCACACGTTCGATCCGATTGCTGTCAGTACGAGGACGTTTATTTTTTTGTGTAGACAATACTCCGTAGTACATATTATGCCAGGTACGTCGTACGTCCTTTTTCTTGTGTACCAGGTAGACAATACAACGTACCTGGTACAGAGTAGTACCATTCAGCAGCAGTATCATAGGTGCGGTTGAGGCGAGCAAACGCAGCGGATACCAGTCGACTTGAAGCGATGACCAAAAGTAAACAAGTAGGGAGTGTGCCAAACAAGCAGCACAGACAGGTAAGCAGCACAGACAGGCTTTCCTGGTTCGCACATCGCACAGGGCGTGCTTGCTATGTATTCAACCGGGCATCTACAGCAGTACATTGCCCTCAACACCTCAGCTCAGAAAACAACGCCGAACTCGACCTTGCCGTTCAAACCCCGGGGGTGATATCGGCCCCATATATACAGCAGCGTACTGCTGCACTCGTGCACCTACCGAGTTGGAACGGAAACGTACATACCGTTACTGCTGTGCCAAGTACAACAGACAACACATACCAGGACGACGAGCACTTCAGGAGTCAGGAGTGAGAAAGCCAGACCGAAATTTGAAATTCAAATTTGCGCGAAAGAAAGAAATTCGGGAGTCGTGTGTACTGAAGTTAGTGTAGAACACACCTTTGTCCCAAATAAGAAATCCAACCTGGGCCAGCATACCTCTTTCTTGTGACTACTGCAGGAGTACTGCTATACACCACCAGGCTGCAAGAGAAACAGACCTAAGCCACCCTCCTAGTGCACGCCAGCCAGTGGCTGTCGGATGTTGCAGAGCAGTTTGGCTGCTTGCATGTCGCAGTAAGAGTTGGACTCACCTCCTGGTCCACCCCGCCCCCTGATGCCACAGGCGACTCACAGGGGGTGTTCATGGCAACATACTCGCACGACTGCTTCTGCTGTTCTCCCCCTTCTTCCCCTCTCTTCGCCGACAACCCCAAGTGCGCGCTCAGCTTTCGCTTGGCGTCGGCTGCAGCACCGCCAGCGGTCCCAGCCTTCGAGCGCAGCAGGCCCTCCATGCCCCACTGCTTCTCCGAATCGGACGACAAACCGTGCCTGATAGCGTGCCCCTGCTGGTCTAGCCTGCTGTGCTGGTCGGGTTTTTTTTGCTGAACAGCAAAGCTCTCGGCACGAGAATTGGGCGAGTCACCGGGGAGAACGGTGAAGTGGTCGGCGGCAGGAGTGGAGCTATCGCGACGTGTTATGAGCGCGGCCACGGAGAGCTTGATCCGTTCCGCCGTGGAGAGCTTGGTTTGGTCGGTACCAGCAGTACTGCTGTCGGGTAGGATGGAGGAGGTTGCCGGCGGTGAGTTCAAAGAGCTTTGCGCCGGAGGAGGAGAAGGTTGCCGTTGCAGCGATGGTGGTGCCGGAGATTCCATCTTGGAGCCGATATAAGGCGTGACAACAGGAGCATCGGCGTCCGACGCGTCCATTGTGTCGCAGGTGAACCCGAGGGCAGAAGCGAGAAAGGTACACAGGAGCACAGGAGTAGGCCCTCACGATACACGCTCAAAAAGAGATGCGGTGCGTTTTTGGTGGGTTTCCATGTATCTCTGTAAACGTTACGAGCAGGGATGCAACATGACCCAAACGGAACTAATGCAGCGTTGTGATTTGCCAAAAATAACCCCGAAATATGTGAAAAAATGAAACGAACCGTTCAGCCAATAGGCAACGCAGAGAATATGAAATACAGTTGGAGGTTGGAGAGGTTGCAAATAATAGCAGAGAGCTCAGTTCAACGGTGCAAGCGTGCGATGTGTTATACAGTAGTGCTCCGATCGCGTGAGCCATGGCTTGTATATGCCCTCACCAAGGATATACCGGTATGTGTGGGGCTCTCCTGGGTGGTGGTATTATGTATCAGGGCCATCAGGACGATTTTACAAAACGGTCTTTTCATTGTGTTTTTTGGTGGATTGCAGGCCCAGCAGGTGAAACGTAAGATCTACGAGCTACGAGTACCCCAAAAAAGGCAGAATATCGTAACCTCTCCTTGTGGAACCCATACATCAGAGAGAGGCACGAAGATCATGAAAACCATCTGCCAGGAGAGCCAAGCACGGAGAAAGAACGCGCGGATACACAGAACAGCACAGCAGTACCAGGAACTGATTGTACATAACTTTTGAGACGACTCCAGGCCAACCGTGGGCCAACAGGTTGCTACTTACTACTACGTGTTGTTGTGTACCTACCCTCGCGTACGTACCCATATTGCTACACACGCTGTTCTATGCGGAACGGGCACAGAGTAAACACGTGAAAACAAGACAAAACGTCAAACAACATATTAATAATCTTTTCAGCAATCAAGTTGAACGGTCACTCGCTCTCTGGTCAGTTTCGTCGTCCTACTGCTCGTAGCAGTGCGTGTATGTGTGTTCTTCACGGAACTATGTATACAATGCAGCAGTTACGACCAGTTTTTAGTGTGAACCCGTTGGTTTTATAGCACTACTGTCTGCTGTACACACCCACTACGAGGTACTACAGCATAGGGCACCTACTACTGATGTACTGTTGGAACACTCGTACATATCTCTGCTATGAAGCAGGAAAGCTGGTCCAGGTTGGATTTCTTATTTAAGAGAGGGTGCTTTCTACATCAATTTCAAGANNNCCTGTTTCTTATTAGTTAGGTGTCTTGTACCCAGTAGCCGACTTAAGTCACGTGACTATAATATTAGCAGTACACAGGACGTAGCCCAAACAAAACACATACTTTGGAGTTCGATATACCGGTACACTAACGTAGGCTCGCATCGCTCTCCGAGGCTCGAGTCTCTTGTCTAGCCACGGACCAATAATACCTTTGGCCTAGATTCGCCCTCCCACCGATAACATTCTCC